>WAAE01019506.1:9017-19211 GCA_013400495.1 Nicator chloris | reverse complement strand
AAAAAAAAACAAGAATCAAAAAAACCCTAATATTCTACCATATTCTCTGTAGAAATCACTGTTTTAGTTTAAAGATGTCTTACCATTCAAATGGGGTTAATCCCATTTGGAGGTTTTCTCCTAAATTTGCCCTAAACCAGAACTGGTAATATATTGAGTGTACAATAGTATTGCAAGCCACTAAGTCTGGTGAATTGCACAACTTTGGTTTGAATTTGGAAGTCTGTTATCAACTTTGTGTAATAAATTTAACATTATTGCCACCTAATTTCATTTGCTTGAGTTCCAATTCTGCCCTCACATAGTACGTAAAAGGTACATTTAAAGATCATGAGACTTAAGAGTTCACTGTTCATATGAGACATGTAGATTAAAAAAAAAGAAAAAAAAAGAAAAAGAGAAGCTGGGTGATGGGTGTTAGGAGTGCTAGGAGGTTTTTAGCTCTTTTCAGCTAATCTTAAACAGAAGTCTTTACTTTGTGTATACTGAAACAAAGTTAAACACTACCTTCTTATGTATGTCTCAGAAAAAATCTGAGACTACTTTTTCTTCTGAAGAAGAAACACTCCAGTAATCTAACTGAAGTTATCTGCAACATTAAGAGCCCATTTCTGACTATCAGAATTCATTTGTACATGGGAGGCAAGTGTTCACCATTCTGCACTAAGAGTTCAAAGATGTCGGGAAAATAAGCCTTCCTTCCTATTACGAATATGGGAATGAAAACTTTTTGTTCCAGACTATTTTTCTATAAGGAAAAATGGAAGAAAATTGATGTTGTCTCAGTTCCTTAAAAGCGTATAGCTTTTTACAGCAGAACTTCAGATCAATCTTGAGGAACAGCTTGTCTGTATCACTTCATTCTTGCAATGCCCTTCTCTCCCTCTGTACTTCTTGAAGAGCCCCTAGTGTGTGATCTAATTGGGAAGAGGGGATAAAGGAAAATAGCTAGCATCACACTAAGTAAAGTTTAAAAACTCCTTCAGCAGCTGCCTCAGCCCGAGAAATCTGAAAAAAATCTGATTTTTTCATCAGATAAGGCACATCAGCAAGGACATGTCATCACAGTTTGTGTGGAAGTGTGTGCAGGAAGGGCCCTGAAACTCAGCCAGCTTGATCAGGGAGCAAGGGTATCAACCCGGCAGAAGTCTGTATCCTGTGTAAACTCTGCACTTGCCATGACTAATGCAGCTTCCCAGACAGAGCTGTGATGGGATTATGCTGCCACCCAGGTGTTGGGCTGTAGGGTGTGCCCTGCTCCTGTACCAGTACCAGATGGCAGCCCATGGGAGCTGCCAGGAAGAACTTCTCCCCGTAGTAACAAAGCAGGGGTGAGTAGGCTGGGGGTTATCTGGGAGAGACACTATGGGGTTTGGTCTCTGATTTCCCTGACTCAGGAAGACAGGACATGGCCTATGGAGGGTTCTCTATCCTGTCTCCTCCTGGCAGAATGTGTTGACTCAAGGGATAGGGAAGACTGGTGATGAGTTCCTTCATCATAACAGGCATAACAGGCACATCTCTGTGACTACCCCACCTTCCCAGGTGCCCTGGCATAGCAGGCACAAGGTTCTGCAAGTGGAATTGAGCAATGACAAAGATGATGGTTCATCTAGGTTGGAAGTGTCACTGAATTTAAGTTTGCCTATGCCCTTCATCAAAACTGCTTCCATTAAGAAGAAAAAAAAAAAAAAAGTTAAAGAGATGATGAAGAAAGTTCCCATCCTGGTATGCCCCCCAAACTGTTATCCCTTATTCATTTTTCCTGTAGGCAGCAATGAAGTTGCAAAAACAAATCTGTGGGCAATCAAGACCTCAGGGCCTTGGGACTACAGACTATGGGATCAGGAGCACAAGCACTGTTCTCTTGAAATCTTTCTGTTGCTGGGAATGATGAGGGAAGTAACAGGCTCCGGACCTGGTGTCACTGGTGGAATTTGGGAGGTTTTGATGATAGGTTTTGTGCAAGGGGAGGTTTATATTTGAAAAATTTATTTGTTGAAAGGGCTATCAAGTGGTGAAGTCCCATCCCTGAAGTTTTCAAAAATTGTGGCACTTTGGGACACAGTTTAATGGTGGACTTTTTCGTGTTAGGTTAGTGGTTGGATTCAATAACCTTAAAGAATTTTTCCAACCTATGTGATTCTATGGTTCCATGATTCTGTGTGTGTGTGTGTGTTTATGCATGTGTATAACAAGTCAATTAAAATTCCTGAATCTATTCTGAAAATATAGTTACAATTGTCTTTTCAGAAATAAATAGCTAAGGTAATTTTTCATTAAATTTGGTAAAAAAAGGGTTTTTAATATGTGCATTTATTTATCTCAGTCTCACTAGGTTCTTTGGAATCCACCAATAATTTCTGTAAAATATTTCCTGATCATAACCTCATTTTTGAAATTATCCATCTTAATTCCTGTCTGAAATGCTTATCCTGCTCGCAGAAAACTTCTCTACCTTATCCCCGTCACACAGGGATGGGGTGTCTCTGTTCCCCCGAGGGCACATTAACATTCAACAATATTAGGCTCTGTAGCATGGGGATATGACTTTTGTTTACAAGATTCTGGGCATTGAGAGATTTCTCACATCTATCTCTTGAAGTAATCAAGCTTTGGTGTTTCCAGGTCCTGCTCAGTGAGCTCTTACTGTCCAGTTGAAATCTGCTGAGGTGTCCATGGCTGATATATCAAGTACAGTAGTTTTTTCCAAGATCTAATGATGTATGTTCTTAGAAGTCTCATGGCTTTAAAACCTTCAGAGAACACTTAGAGAAGATGTAAAACATAGTTAACCTGTTGATAATGACACTTAGAAACAACAGGTCCCATCAGGTACTGGGGTGTTTTCAAAAAAATGTGTAAAAGTTTAAAAAAATATTCTTACTCCGTGATAGAAGAATGAAAAAGGTTGATAAGATTTGCTGCTCTGAAAAAAAATGCCGTCTTTACATGAGCTAGTAAAAGTTCCCATACTTTCTTTAAGACATTAAGGCCCTAATATTTAAGACAAACTGTTCTGCTAGGGAACCCAGAGATTTCACAGGCTGATTTCCACTAGAATGTTAAATGTTCTCATAATTTTTCCATAAATATTATGTAGCCAACATAGCAAGAGAAATACACAATTTTAAGTGAATTAACATCACTAAAGCTACTGAGCATGACTAACACCATGAGCAACTGAGCAGTAGAATATCTGATGTTATTTTACAGCAACATCTCAAATAAATTACTGCACATTTTTACAAGTAATATTTTTAAATGTATCTCCAAATATTATTTTTCAAAATGCATCTTTTGCAGTTAATATAACAGAATATGAAAAGGAAATTATTTTGTCATTTAAGGAGAAAAATTGCATATAAATAATCAATGTTTTAATTTTATTTCTAAAAGAGAACAGATTAGTTCAAAACATAATTTGAACTAATAACTAATTGAATAAATAATTTCAGGAAAAAGCTTTTTAATTACAGCTTCTATGCCGGATACAATCAGTAGTATCATATGAATTGTAAATTGCTGAATAGAAAATTTTATTTTATAATTTTCTTATTTTTAGTCACATTGTTGATTCATTATTAAATAGGTGTACTAATTTATTGACTTATTCCCCACTGGGGATTAAAATTTCAGAAAGAACCTACCATTTCAAATATAATGTTTTCCTTTTTTCACCATATTTTACAATATTTCAATGCTGGGATTTTTATATTTGATGTTATAAATAAAAGTTTAAATTGGTGGATTTTGATAAAACAAAAAAGAAGGTATTACTTCAGCTGAATTCTTCTCTCACCTGTGATGTGAGGAAGAAATCTCACATGTTTAAAATCACAGTTAAATTCTGAGCTTACATTAGTAGAAATTCAATTGACCAATTTGGCCCCATGACTGTACTTGTAAGAGAATAATGTTCTTATTATATTCTGTCCTTGAACTTTGTGATGAAAGAAAAAAAATGCCCCAAAAGTATGAAAGAATGCAAGGACAAAGATTGTCAGCATGAAGATTTTTTTTTTTCTGTAACAGAGAAAATAACAACAAAAGAGATATTTGAAATCTTCACCTTTTGCACTTAGTCCAGAAACTTATTTTTTCTCTTCTATTTGAATTACTTGAATTTCCAGAAAATCTTCCATGCTAGGAAAAAATGTTGTCATATCAGTATAAAGTTGATACATAGAATCTCAGTAAGATATTATATCTCTCACATACAGAGGAGCTAATCTTAAACCACAGGTTGGCGTTGATTTCTCTCTTTTAGAGATGCTCTTATTTGTGGGTAACTTTCATGCGATAATGGCTTTTTGCATAGCTGGAAGCCATCAGAAAAATCCAAACTCTGTGTCACACATCTAGGAGGCAATATTTTCTGTTATTTAGTTGTAGCAACAGAGTTTCATCATGGAGATATCATTGGTGTTTGAACGGCCTTTTTATCTATACTCTGAAAAACATTTGGGAAGTTGTCAAATAGAGGGATAAACAAAAACAGATTGAGTTTTTACATGTTTACTAAATGACTAAACAAGGAAGAATATTCTACTCTCCTTATTAGAGCAATTCCAGAGTCTGGGGTACTATCAGGTAAAGATCATCAGGTTTCTGTGGTAATGCTAAATCCCCTCTCCTTTTGCCAGTCCTGAAAATAAAACACTGGAGGGGAAGGGCCATAGCGTGTAGGGCATGCAGTAAGGTACATCTTATAGCCTTAAGCCCTAAGAGTCCTCAGAAAACACTGAGGAAGCAAAACCCATGAGTTATCAGTCCTGAAAACCTGTTGAGAAAATCATCATGAGTAGCAAGCACAGAACCACCAAGGGCAAGATATGCTTGACCAAAATAAAATAAAGCCCTTGACCTTGTCTCTCCTGAGGTCCTCAACAGCCAAGTTGATGTACGGGCTGGATGGGCAGACAGTGAACTGTACTGAAAACTGGTGGAATGGCCAGGCCCAGAGGGTGGTGCTCAGTGCCACAGAGTCTGGCTGGAGGCCAGTAACCAGCAGTGCACCACATAGGACAATACTGTGTCCAGCCCTGTTCAGCATGTTCATTAATGAGCCAGATGATGGTGCAGAGTGCACTTCCAGCAAGTCTGCTGATGACATAAAATGGGAGAAGTGGTTGATACTCTGGAGGGTTGTGCTGCCACCCAGAGCAGAATCAAAAAGCAGGAGAAATGGGCTGATGGGAAGCTGATGAAGGTCACCAGGAAGAAATACAGCCTTGCATATGGGAAGGAAGAGTCCCATACACCAATATATAGTGGGCTTTGTCCCGCTGGAAAATTGTTTGGCAGAAAACCTGTAGGGTCTTAAGTATACTCTCTCTATATATAAGTATACTATACCTAGTGTACTTAAAAGTGATCAGGAGCAACAATGTGCTTTCGCTGTAAAGCATGAAAATATTATCCTGGGCTGCATTAGTCAATGTGTTGCCAGCATGTCACTCATTTATTATTTGTTTTTCAATTTGTTTTCAAAGAAAATAAACAAAGGAAAAAACCTCAAAAAACCAAAAGATCAAACCCACTCCTTTGTTTCTAACTGCAATGCAAAAATGTATTGTAAATGTAAAGAAAATTCGTGTATCTGAGAATGGTATTCATGTGAATTCCTTCAAATTGTCTTCTATGTGATAGCAACATGTTGCCTGTGTGTGAAATAATGGAAGCTGTTTGGGCTACCAGTATCAAAGCAGCATTTGAAAGTAATGAAGAGCAGTGAGAAGATTTGTGGCATCATTTTGATATTTCTGGCATGAATTAGATAGAAATGTTTTCAGTACTATGATAGCTAAGATGTTGCTGTAATAATAACTACAAGTCAAACACTAACTGAAAAAGTGCTCTGCTTTCCTTGATTTGGAACATGGAGAGGAACAATTACGAAAACAGCTTTATTGAAAATCCAGGTCACCTACAATCTCCAATAGTTTTGCAACTCCAGAAATAAAGAGACCTGTGAAGACTATTTTACACAATAATGTCAGTAGTGGGGAGTGACATCTAGAACGTATTAGAAAGGTAACACTAATTCTATACCATTAAAATTGGATACCAAACTATGACTGTCTCTGTCATAGGAAATTCAGTGAGAGAGAGAGGTAGAAAGATGTTGCAGATGACATTGATAATTTCCCAAGCACAAAAGATCACCCATTTTAAACCAAAAGTTGCACTCTAGCATTGATAAAATGCATTCATGTGAAACCATAAATAAGGTAATGTAAGAAAAAAGGATGTCAGGCAAATAAAGCCCACAAAGAACTCACAAATCCTAAGCAATGACACTTACTCAATCATCCCTAACATGATAATACTCATTATTTGGAAATAAAATACAAACATTGTGAAACACAACATAAGCATGAAAATTTATTAGATTATTATGACACATTTGCAAAGACTAGCAATCTCATAACATAGCAGTTCAATTAGCTTAGAGAAATTTTTCATTTGAACTAAGACCAATACTACAGGAAGAAGATGAATGTGCTACTACCAAAGTAAATCAAACATTCTTAATATTAAGGTGGAAATCCAAGGGAAAATGAGGTCTGTGTACCACCAGTGATAGACAGAATGGCAGGGGAGGAGGAGAAAGAACTGACAATTATGAGCTTCATTTCACTATGAATTACACATATGAGCAAATATATGTGTATGACATAATGTCAATATTGGATGATTTTTTAATAAAATACTTTTTTTTTTCTTTTTTAATGAAAATTTCTTATCCTCTGTGCCTAATCAATAGTAAATTCATCACAAGAATCAGGTAACATCACACCTGAAAAACTCTCTGAATAGGTCTTCTAAAACCTGAGAAATAGAGAAATCTAGAAAATTAGTGAAGAAGGCTAAATAACTCCACTTTCATTGCCACAATTCCTCCATGTAAGGTTAGAATGAGAATATTACTCTGGAAATCACGGTATATCAAATTACTAGAGTGCATATAGTCATTGGCCATTGTAAGAAAACTGTCAGAATTGACATTTTTGACAGATTTGTCAGCTTGCAAACATCCCCTCCCCCTCTCCCCCCCCAAATTAACTTAGTTTGCTAATATTTTCTTCTTGTTTCTAAGGGGAGGTGTTCAGAAGGTGATAGCTGATGCCAAGTTTGTTTATTTTTTATGCTTCATACATCACTAGGGTTATGCTAGCTGCCCTTAGAAAAACAGGGGATATATTTGTACACATTCAACAGCCCTTTGGGAAACACCATTTCTCAAACTGCCATTTGGGCTGTGTTCAGTACACAAAGTGTTTTACAAAAAGCTGAAACACATTTCTGATGTCATATAGGTTACTGATCTCTGCACAGATGAGATTTTGATCTTAGGGAAAAAAAATGTGGAAGAGCATTACCAGAAAAACATTTAAATGAAGAAAACAAATAAAAAACCCACAAAGCAAAAGGAAGAAAACATCATAGGAAGATGAATGATCAGAATAAAGAGATATAAAACAGTAAACAGCAGCTGCTGAAAAAATCTGATTCAAAAAACAGAGAAGAAATATAAGAATACTTTAGATCCTGAACTATGAAAACAAGTCCTATACATCTGTTCCAGAAAGAAAAAAAATAGGAATACTAAGGTACCAGAGGCAATCAAAGGTTTTACAAGAAATCAGGAAACAAAATATATTTAAAGGGCTGTAACAGTGGTGTCCTATGATGTTTTTCCCAAAACTTCTTTTCTCACTGACATATCCAAGAAATGAAATAATATAGTTAAAATTAGTCGTGTTTCTGCCAAAGGCCGAAAATGGCAATCTTTCATACAGCACATCTAGCAGCATAAGCAAGTTCCAAAATAAATTGAACATTGCTAATTACCTCAGACTCTAGACTGACATTACATTGAATAATTTAATTTAATCATTGAATGCTATTAAGTTCAATACAAAAGACCATTTATTATTAATTTATTATAACTAGCTTTACCAAGAGCTAACATGTTGGGAATCATGTTCTGCACAAAGTTTTCATATGAGGTTTTGGGAACTAACCAGCCAAGCTAGGTAAGTACAAATTATGCATGGGTGTTCAGCTGTGGACACCCAGTGACACAGACCTTTATTTGTCTCTGACATTGAGCGATTAGCGAACGAGAAGATATCTGAGCTTACTGCATTGCTTGCCTTTACCACAGAGTAGTTTTTATTAATTTCATTGCTTTGGAAAACAGCTGACATTCAATCTGGCAGAGAGAACGAAGATATTTCTGAACTGACTTCAACAATCCTTCTTTTTGACATCTAGCTTGCAATGAATGAATCTGAGTAATCAGGCACTCATGTTTGAAATAGGAACTGTACACATGAAACACATCTTCAACTTGCATTTCAGACACGTTTGGAGCTATGAGTGTGTTAAGATTTTCCATAATTTTAGAGACACTTTTCAAAATTTGATCGAATGCTGAACTTTTTACTATCAATTACATTGAGTAAGATAAATTTATAACATTTTCTTGCTGATAATGGATGCTCTTCAAGTATTTTAATTTACATTTTCTTAGGAACACCTCTTTCTCTAGACTCTGTGCAAAGTCTCAATTTTATCTTCCTTGTGATCAATTACCTCAGGAGTTTAGGTTTTATAATTTTGGGTGACTGAGTGAATAGCATTTTTTTGTACTTTTTATATTGCTGAAGAATCCAATCACTGTCATTAGCGATTATTTTGATAATTTCTGCAGAATATGGATCCTGAAACAATTCTGAGAAGTCAGAGACTATAACTACTGAGAGGTGTTTGTTTGTTTGTTTTTGTTGGTTTTTTGTTGTTGTTATTGTTGTTAAACAAGCTAATTTTAAATGGAATTTCATTAGCTTATAGTGAGCTGTCTGCTCAGTGCAAAATATAATGGTCTGCAGCATAAAATGCTTCAAAACTGCTTGTCTTTCCTGTGTCAACCCTTCTACATGATAAAGAAACAAAGGAGAAATGACACTTTATGTTTCCAGAATATACTGTACTTCTTGAACAATCTGGGTGCTGTAGTCTTTTCCTTATTATTTTGAATTTTTTTAATTTAATATTGTAAGGTTTCACTTTGTTTCAAAAGACACTGTAAAAAACATACCCTGAGAGGGAGAAAAAGAGCAGATTTTATTCTTAGTGTTGCACTTAGTAGCTATATCTGACTTAAACCAATATGCTTAAGTCATCATCATAAAATTAGTGAGTCTTGTTTGAATTCTGTGATTGCCAATAAAAGAACATCACCACCGTAGGTGGTACATTATAGAAACCAGTGAAATCTTGAATGCTCTTGTCAGTGTCCAAACTCAAAGGCATAAAATAATTTACTGTGTTGCAAAAGTCAACTCTTACAACTATAAAGTCACCATCATGATTTTTATCGGATACTCTCCTCCAATTTCATTATTTTTGTTAAAATTAATGAATTTCTGAATTTGTTTCGTTCCTATTTAGTTCTCATGTTTCAAACGGGAAAAAATGCAAAAAAGAGGTAGTAGTCATTTCTAGTTAAGAGCACTGTGGCAAAGTATGTACCTGTTTTTTTTTATTTGCTGCAAGTTTACTGCATGGATTCTGTAAATGTTAGTGAAAAGGTGACAGGAAAACACATACCTGGTTTGTTGCCTGACAGAATCATTTTGGATCATGTGAAATCCTGGAACAGAGAAGAGATATTCTCTCCCCTGACATCATCTGGGTGTATTCATCCAGAAGGTGGTTCAGGACTTGAGGGAAGGAGAGCAATGAAGGTGGGGAGAGGGGGATGTGTCTGTGTGCAGGGGGCATGTAGAAATAGGAAACTTGATGGAAAAGAAAGGATTTGATCAGAAGAATTGTAGACATCTGTGATACAAAACTAATAATAAAGATTCCTTTTACAGAAAAGAGGAAAAAAATAATCATAATGTCCTAATGTAAATATCAGAATAGTTTTATGATTTGCTCCATTAATATTTGTTTCTTTCCATTGACTGAATATAGAGTTCAGAGTGACTAATTGAGATATAGACAAAATTTTATAGATATATACCACTTGTTTGTATGACTCAGATCCTAAGAGATATCTAACAATAGAAGAAAAAATACACCATTAAATCTAAAGTGACAAAATTATTTTCTCTGAGACCAAGAACTGATAGTGTAGAGCATGTTGCTTGAAGCAGTAAAAAAAAAAAAAAAAAAAAA
>WAAE01019505.1:42528-54994 GCA_013400495.1 Nicator chloris | reverse complement strand
TTTTGTTTTTGTTTTTGTTTCCTTTTGAGCCTTTATTTCATGTTTGGATTGTCTTTTTTCATATGATACTACCATACCTTCTTCAGGGGATGCACAGCCTCACTGCTGTTAAGGTCATGCTGTACTCTCCTAATCATCCTGCAACAACACTGCACTTCCTTTTCAGGTTCTGGTTGCTTTGATCCTTTTACAAGGACTGGTCTTTGGTATATTATGCTTGTGACTTAGAACTCTGTCCTCAAATCAACCTGAGAAGATGGGATACCAGAGTGGGCTTCAACTCTTCAGCCAGTACTTCTCTCTCTGTCTGATACAAAAATAGTAGCATGTACACTGAAACTATCTACTTGGCAAAGAAATTATCTTTGCAGTTTAATTTGTGTTCCAAATTTTAGCAGGACTTACAGTCATTGGAAAACGTGTTGGCTTTTGGTTGTGGGGGTTTTTTGGGGTTTGTTATGGTTTTTTTTTTTTTTCTGTTTGCTTGGTTTTGTGGGTTTTATTTTCCATTGGTGGGGATTGTTTGAGGGGTTTTTGGTTGTTTATTTGGTTTTGTTTTTCTTTCTAGTTTTTTAAATTTATTTTTAATCACCCAGCATTCTTACTAGCTAAATTTTTGTATTGCAGAAAACAATTTTTTGTTACCCTGTAGCCTGTAGATGAATTGATGGTCATCGAGACACTTGCACAAGGGCGTTTCTCAATGACTTTGACTTCCTTTGAAACACAGAATCTTTTTAGGCTCAGAAATCCCTACACTCAGTATTTAAGTTATCCTCTCATATTTTCCCCATCTTTTTTTCCCCTTTGTTTCTATCCTGAGTTAAACCTGCAGACGAAGGTCTCACAAGTTTCTTTGTCAGCTCCTGAGTCTCATTAGGGGAGTGAATATATTTCTTTTTATCTGTGAATTTCAACAGCAGCTGTTTCCAAATTTTTTTCCTGAAGGCTAATTATAACCATTTCCTTTATTGAAGTGAAAATTGAAAAATGTTATGCAAATAGATGACCTGGTCTCTTATTATGTGAACGATCCATTATGTCAATACTTATCAATATTTTTTAATAATTTGTATTTGGCAGTGTGATTATGCAATGTTACAATGCAGAGAGGTTCAACTTTTTGCCTAAAAAGCTTTATAAAATACCTACTCTGATGCCCTTGTGGGAAATTATAAATGTCATCAAATAAGATGATATAGAAAATAATGCAAGTGATTTTCTTTTAAAAACACATATCTGATTTCTCTTCTGTATATCTCTAAACATCTTTATGGTTTTAATTATGCCTGGTGATGCAGTATTCTGTAGTCCACAGATGCTGTGACTTATATTTCTATACTTATGCTGATTGACCGAGGGAAAGTGACCCATTTAAGAAATAGAAAACAAATGGGGAAAAAAAGCTTTAAGAAAATCTTTCCATTGAAACATTTTGTAGCACTTTTATTTCATGATTAATGTCAAGTTCAGAAGTGATTATATTAACATACCCTAAAAGAAACTCATATAACATCTCTGTATTTTATGGATGAATGGCTTCTAGCACAGGTAAAGCAATTTAGATATCATTTAGTTCACTTATTCAAACTCAACACAGAAATTGAAAATATTTTCCTAAAGCTTTTTCTGTTTCCACACCAGTTGCTAGATTTGTCTCTACCTTTGGTGGCCTGCCTATTGTAGGTTGAATAATTTTGTGTGAAAAAGACGAGGAAAAAGGTTTTTATTTTACATCCAGTAAAGTAGTCCAGTAGCTTGGACTTTATGTCTCGCAGAAAGAGTTATGCTGCTGTGTGATCCCATGAGGGCAAAACCTCTTATAGAAGCTCTGATTTCAGCTTTAGGGACAAACCTAGCAAAGGTTTTTAGCTTAAGTGTTTTAATCTATTCCATTATCAAATTACATTTTAATAAACATTTACTGGGTTGGAATGTTTTCAGCTAATTATCTGAACGGGCTTTACAATTTTAATTAGGCTCTCAGTTCTTGTGATCTCAAACATTTGGTGGGTGTGACAATCTCTGGTTTATGGTTAAACAAGATGATATTAAGGGTCTTTTCCAACTTAAATGATTATAAGATTCTAGTAAATATTTTCTCTTGTCGGAAAATGGTTTTCTATATTAACTGAAAAATAAAATTTTCCTACTTTCTTTTTTAAAAAAATTTAAACTGAAAAATGAAAATCCCCAAACTTTTTTATAGGTGATTATGAAACATTAAAAAAAAATACAAAAAAAGTGTTGCTTTGAAGGTTTGAAATACAGATAATGCAGATTTTCCTCTTTTCCTTCTGGAGAGATTGAGTGCAAATAGCAGTCTTCCCAAATTTAAGTTTGAAAGAGATTTCACAGCACTAAAATGGTTCTACATAAAATGTACAATAAAGCATGAAAAGTTAATGATCAGCAGTAGCTGGATTTCCCGAATAGACAAATTTTTCCCATGACATGATAGCTCTTGCTGACCAAAGACTGCAAAGAGATTGTGACTTATGCATACATGAAGCTGAACACTTTGACCAGTTAACAGAAGTTAGCTTTTACTGCTTCTGATTTTATTATGTGATCCATTACAATGAAAAATTTTCTGATGTATGTGAAGTCGAGTTCAATCACTGTGGTATTGCAATTTCTGTGAAAGGGTAATCAAAGCAATCACAATTCATTTATATGATATTTTACTTTTTTCTGGGGTTTCAGCTTCTTGGACCAACTGAAAGGTGATGTAACTAGATATATACTGGAGAATCCCATAACACCAAGGGAAATAAATATGTCAGAACTCCTCAGTCTGATCTTTGACAGAGAAGGACGGCTGATACACAGTTTAGAATCTGTGAAAGGGGAGAGATTAGAGATCTAGTTGAGAGAAAATGAATTTCTGTTTTTGGTATGGAATTGGGCTCAGATGTTAGATCTACCTTTGCCTTGCAAGAAAGATAGGAAGAAGAGGTGAGGAGGGATATGAAGAAGAGAGACAACTCTTCACCTATGGCTCTTCACCTACTTAACTGAAATTCCTTCCTGCACTTAGTATCCAGTCTTGGTAACTTAGCTGCGGTCACTGTGATAAAGATGTAAAGATGTGCAGAATAAGGACAGGATTCCACTGTGAATTAGAATCCAGTATGCAAAGAATGATCTTGCTTTACCCTTCTTGGCATATTGGAGTAGG
Organism: Nicator chloris; assembly: GCA_013400495.1. Classification (NCBI taxonomy): domain Eukaryota; kingdom Metazoa; phylum Chordata; class Aves; order Passeriformes; family Pycnonotidae; genus Nicator; species Nicator chloris. The sequence continues at coordinate 51,813 of WAAE01019505.1, read as the reverse complement.
AGCAATGTGTCTGTGGCACTGATCTTTGCTTATGAGTTATTCCATTGGACACTAAAATGGTACGAAACTGTTGTTTCGAAATAGAATCATACTTATTTACCTGTGACTACCAGTGTGACCTCGAGCAAGAACAAGCATTTCCATTACATGTTCAGCCACAAACGATTTCCAGTCTCCCTCAGTTGTTAAAAATAAACCAGGACTCTGCTGTGTCTGAAAAGACCTTTCTAGAAAGAGGAAAGTGTGGTTGGGGTACAGAACCCTTGGTAAAGGAAAACTGAGGAGTGTCACTGTGTGTTGAAAAGTGTTTCTCCAAAGAACAGAACACCACACATAGATATGAACTAAAGCTAGATAGGCTTTCTTTCTTTCTTCTTTTTTTTTTTAATGTGAAAATAAGCAATGCTTTTAAAGACAGTAGAGTGAAATACAGCTTTACCCCCTCTGACAATGTGCCCTCATGTGAACAGACTATATTTGGCACACCATGGGTGTGTGCAGATTGAAGAACCCAGGAGCACTTAGCTGTTCTCAGAATGGATCTGCACACTTGCTGTTTGTGGCTTGCATGTCAGGATCAGACTTAATGTGTACACACACTCTTTCCTTCAGGACAAGGGCAGGGAGGGAGCATGGGCTAGGCTAAAAGATTAATCTCTTTCATGTTTATAAGGGTGTCTCATTTAGATTAATAAGAGCCCAAGATATTGCATAGCAGGAACACACCTTGTTATGACTGGAACGACCACCACCTGCACTTTTTCTGGACTTTAAACGTTACTGAAAAATTATTTTTTTACAAATAAATCTACAATCTAAAATGATAGTGAAGCACCCCTGACACAACCCTGCCAAAATTCCCCAATCCCGATTTTATTTTTTGGCCAAGATTGGTTGGTTAAGGGAATATGAAATGTTCAGTGGTTGAGGTCCTGAGACAGCTGTCTTAGTAGGTATGTATCTTCAAGTTAAAAGTTTGTATTCTTGATTAAATATGTTCTAGCCAATATATGGTTGAGTGGCTACACATCATCATCATCTAGAAAGAGAGTAAGGCATTTGTGCTTGAAGTGCTCTCACAGCAGGGGAAACAGCAGGCAGCTGTTATTTTGGAACAACTGGCACAGGCACACCCTTCAGCAATAGAGAGAGATCATGCTTTGCTGCTCCAGGTCACTCCTCCCAAGGAGTCACAACAGATGTTTTGTTACTCATCAGCTTAATGCAACACTGAGAGGACAATCGTTCTTTGCCTTGCCATCTCTAGCTTTGAAAGCAAACCAGTTTTAGAAAAGGGAGCCTGAAATCTTGCAACAAGGCAGAGCAGCTGCCACGTTGATGAACAAACAACTCAAGTCAAACGTATTCTATATTCTTGCTGATATCAATATGACTGCTGAGGAAACACATGCATGACAGCCATGGAATTAAATTCTGCTAATTCATTCAGCAGACATGCTTTATTCTTTGTTCTGGGGGGAATCTGGGCCTTGTAGCAAGAAAAAAAGACGGATGGAAGACAGATGTGTTGACAGAAGGACAGCATTCAGCCATTTAAAATGTTGTTTTCACAAATTGGAGGACAGAATCATCAAACGCCTTCAGTGTTTATGGATAATTTACAGAGAAATGAAGCTTAGATTATCAAACCAGAGAACTAATACTGAGAGTCTTCAAAGAAATCATGCCATACAAGAAGGAAAATAAAAGCTTCAGATCCCTTCAAACTGAAGCAGGCACTAATGGTCACAGGAACCCACTTCTCAACTGGGTGCACAAATTAGGTTTTAATATGAGTAAACAGTCCACTAAAAAATATGGGTAAATTAAAAATATTTATTAATAGCTAAAGCACGATCAGAAATACATTATAAGACCAATTATAAGTAATATAATGTAGTATTTGGGCCAAGAAAGATATTTTAATGGTTTTTACTTTTCTACTTATTCCAAATAATGCTGACATATGTCACTGCAATGAGTATAGGAAATGTTTTAACTTTGTAGACGTTAGCTTAGACTTCTAATTGGTGCAACTAATGACAGATTTTGGTCTAACTGTTAAAAGTTATTTTGAGAAAAATTGCTTATGCTGTTTTCATATGTTCCAGTTAGTTTGTTCAAAAGCCTTTTGGGGTCAATCAGAAATAGAAAGCTCTTTTCTGAAACTTAATAAGCATCGTCCATAACAGACAATTAATTGGATTTTCTTCTTTCTTGTGATCTTCCCTGACAATGTTGAACGCATTTTAGTTGCAAGTCAACTAAGTAATATCTCTACAAAGCTTTTCCTCTATACATGTGTTCAAAAGCAAATAAAATGATGGGCTGATCAGCAGAAACACTTGAAGCTGGTTTTATGGTCTGTGTTTTGCTGAAGCAGTGTGGAGAGGGCTGAGCTCAGCAAACAATTGTAATGGCATTGCTTATGCCTGGAGTCCTCTAAAGTACAAAGAATTACTAGAGCATCTAATCTCAACACGTGCACGGGAAAAGAACTAGCATTTCATAGAGTTATTTATTAAGTCCAGAGTTTATTAAGCGGGTTAGGTTAGACCCTCATTAAAGGCTCATTCACATTAGTAGATATATGTATAATGAATCTATGTATCGAATTATTTTGAGGAATGTATGGTATTTTTCTTTCTTCTGCTTCATTCAAATTCATATTATTAAAAATGTTATATTTTTTTTTTCTGTTCTTTCCTTTCTTTTTTTTTTAATTTTTTTGACTGCTGATGGGATGCACAATCCCATATACATTTTGATAAAACCATATTATATAGCCTTAATCTGAAATCTTTTGTATACGTTATTACACAAAATGCTATGCATTTGTGCCCAGTAGTTACAATGCTTTCATTGTCAAAGAGAAATAATTCATGGGGCATTTAAAAGACCCCAAAGTAACAGAGACCTAAATTTCTGGAAAACTGATTATTCCATGCTTACTTCCCTTGAGTTGTTTCCTGACTTGGGTGTTAAAATGCTGCTCAGTATGGCAAAAGTATTGGAGTGTCTGACCATATGATTGTGTTTTTGCAAAATTTTAATCATATCACTTGTTCTATTTCAAAATACAGCAAACTCTGAACATAATAATTTATTTTTCATTTGATCTAAATTGCAATTATATTATGCCCTAGGCTACTATTAAATTAAAATATAGTTTCCCTCCTTCCCTCCCCTCTCCCTAAATCCTCTTACTGTACAGCTTGTTGAAGACAATCCCAACAAATTGCAAATCTCACTTTTTCCTGGATCCCCAAAGCAAATTCCTGTCTGTGGAGTCCTTGAGGAGGGTCAGTGTTTGGCAGTCACTGGTGTTCCGTGGTGTCCTGCTTTAGAGGAAATAGCTGCTCACTGGATGCTGGCAGGATCTCAGCAAGGGATGCAGCCTCATGCCATGGTGAAGTACAGCCAGGCAGCTCTTCCTGCTGGGATCCTCCAAGCAGGGAAGAACAGGCTGCCTTCTGCAAATGCAGACAGCCTCTGACAGGCACAAGGTCAACGGACACTGGGAGGCCCTGCTTTTCCCAGCAGGAATATCAGCCTTGGCACGGCACCTCTTTCCTATTATCAGATGTGAAATTAGGCTTTTCATGTGCCTCTTTTCCCAATCTCTGGCACATATGCAGCTGTTGTAGCTCCACATGCACTTCTCTTCCTCATTTCTTCATCCCACCACACACTTTTCACTGTGCAGTGAATAAACAACACTTGAAAGATCAATAGCAAATTAATTAGTTGTAAATGTTAGAGCTTGATTACAGAGATGCATAATTTTCAACTTAGTTATTAAATAAGCTTTCAGAAAAAAAATTAAAGGAGATTGTTAACTTTATATTCAGCTGGTTCTAGTTATCATATGTGGAAACCTGAGACCCTGGGAGGTGGGATGTTAGAAAAATGCTAATAGAGTAAGCCTCGTTGGTTCAAGACCTTAGACTTATAAGGTCAAGCCCCTGCCCTGTAACCAAGATTGGACCCTATAAAATGCCAGGTCAACCACACCCCTGGTCTTTGGATGCTGCCTGTGGTCAGATGGTTAAATCTATCTCTGAGATATCCATCATATTCACCTCGTTTATTAGCCATGTGCAACCCAGCCAAACTGGGACTGGGGTCGCGGGGATCCCCCCGCATTGTGACAATCATATTTTATGGCACACACACACATACACATGCACATACAAAATATGGATTTGGCTGCCATAAACATCAACAGGAAATGCTTTTGTTTTAATCTTGTGTGCACCTACATATTTATTTTCTGGGATGTGTGATTATTAAATACTTCTGAACTGAAATTCAATGATGGTTCTCCAAAACAGATTTTAAAATTTGATTGAATATTGTGATATTTTGTTTTCCTGAAGAACAGAAATATCAAAATATATACCTGGCAATATGTTGGTGTACCAGTCCTACTTAAATTAATCTTTGCTTGAAGAATATGAAGATTCGTGTGGGATGTATAAGCAATAGTATGCAGTAGTCAAACGGTCTTGTTTAATTGCATATCTATTGGCATATTTTATAAACATCAAAACAAGACTGGTACAGCATAAAGCCATAGATCTACCAAAGTGCAAGGTACAGCTTAAAGCTGTGTATTTATTGAAGTGTATTTTGAGAGCCCCTCCAGCTATGTAGACACAAACATGCTCTCCAATAGTACTTCACAATGCATCTCTTCTTTGAGTGTGGTTTGAAATAATTAAGGACAATTAAGTAACATAACCACTCACAGCAATATGATGTCAAATACATCCTTGACAAGACAGAAAATGTAGTGATGCTTGATATGTCAGGGAGATGAGAGTAAAACACAACATAAATTTGCATAAATTAAAAAAAAAGGTCATCCACTACAATCACTATTTGTAATGCAAACATGCCTACCTCTAGTGAAAAAACAACACCGTGCCTTAACCATTAGAATTTTACTGCTTTTTTCTTCCAAATTACTTGACTCATAGTCACAAAATTATAGTATGGACATGTGTATTCCACTGATCCCAATGGGATGCTCTCATGAGCATGATAATTTATACCAGTGTACTTATTCATTACAACCCTTAATTAACAAGATTTTCATAATTTATCATTAATTAATTAAAATAATCAGAGTAAGACATTCTGAAGGACCTTAAATTAGACATTAAATGGCAATTAAAAATTATATGTTATGATGGGTAAAATTCATAAAACAGAGAATATGAAACTGAAGTAGCAAGAAATTAAACTGATAAATCAAATTAGTATTACCCCACAGTGAAACATTTGATCTATATTAAGTTCTGCTTCTCTGGAAGGTGATTTTATTATTGGCACAGAACATTAACTCTTAATAGAGGTGTTATCAATCAGCTGATCACAATTTATTTTGATCAAATTATGACGCCACAATCACAGGTATTTCTAAACAAAGAAATTTTGACAAATTCATTATTGAAACACTAAGTCAAAGTTTCCATCCAGGTTGTGATAATTCATAGAAAAATAATTTTTCAAATAGGGAAGTCAATATGAAACCTTGCCCTGCAAAAGACAATGACATTGTTTGAATTCAGTTTTCCAGGTATGCTTTAAAAGCAACAAGAAGCATTCTGACAAGAATGCCAGAAAACTGCAATATGTTTTTTCTCTTATATTTAATATATTTTTAAGTGTTCCCTACCCCTGAATATTCTTCCTCAGTTTTAATGTGAATCCCACCTACTTCGTCACATATAAAGGCGGCAAAGATGAACCAATTCCATTTTCTTTTCCTTAGTTTTTAGTAATCTTCTCTCATCTAGACAAACAAAATGCTCGTAAGTGTTTGGGAGTAAAATCAGACCAGTCATTTGGTATTAAGAAATTAAAGCAAGATATTAAAGACAAAATGAGCCACAAGAATGTCCTCAAGCTTCTGAAGTAAAAGTTGGCTATGGCTTCCCTTACACACTTTACATTATTAAGGCTTTGCATGGTACATGTGCTGAAGAGAAAAATATTTCTGGCTGATGAACTCTCTCATGCAGGTCTTGCTTGGATGTTCCACTTAGTACTAAGTGGAACATGTGTGGGGGGAAAAGAAAATTTGGGAAGCCCTGCTTCAGAAGAAATTGGTCAAGGTAGATGCAAGGCAATTCAATGAAGGAAATATGCAAAATATTATGCTTGACTTAGTGAAGTTGAAGGATGGAGTGACTAGGGAAGCAGTTCTGCTGAAAAGCGTCACCCAAACACTGTGGCTCTAGGTGTGGTAAATGCTCAAATGTGCTCTTCTGTTGCTTTGAGTTGGTGTAGAATTGATGGGTTTAGCTGAGAAAAACATGAGCTGGGCCCCTCACCTGTCTTGCACCTGGCTTGAGCAAGCCCTCACACCTGAATGATGTCTGGAGTGAAGTGGACACTTCATGGCCTGGCAGTGTTTCATTGAGGCATAGAACAGCACCTGTGCCTCTGTAGCCCACTCCTCTCACTGTGAAAAACAAGCCTTGCTAGACATCTGGTTCCCTGAGGAGGTAAGGATGTGTACACATCTTTTCATGAAGGTCAGAGGGCCTTTACTCCTGCCTCAGTGAGTGAAGGAGTGTTTATTCTACTTCTTTTGCCAACTACAAATTCTGACCAAAGTTAACTGAGACTCTTATTAAGCCCTATTTACATAGTAACTTTCACACGCTTTAAAGTACAAATGAGCATGAAATGTGATACAATTATGACCAAAGTCCCAAATCCTACCTACAACATATGATTGTCCTCTTCCATTGGGAAGGGACAGAAGTTATAGTATAAAAGAGGGGGTTTCAGGGCAGAAATAGTCAGAGGAGGGAAAAAAACAAGAGAGGGGAAAAAAAGAGAGAGGGAAAACATCTCTGCCTGCTTAGGATCAGTTGATGAACTGTGTCCTTTCCTGAAGGGATGCCTTAAGATGGGCTTTTTGCCTCCAACTGTGTTGAAGCACAGCTGGGAATATTAATTTTTATGTCCGTCTATCTATCTATCTATCTATCTATCTATCTATCTATCTATCTATCTATCTATCTATCTATCTATCTATCTATCTATCTATATCTCTGTTCACCTTTCTAATAGATCTCTGTCACTATACTTTCTGTCAAGACATGTATTAACACTATGTAGTTACTGCATTTATCACTGTCAATGCAGAACCTGGTTTCCTTCTACTTCAATAAACTATACTCTTAGTGTATCTGGTTCGTGTAAGTCCTTTTGGAAGATGACCAGACCTGTAGCACTGAACTGGTAAATTACACTATTTGTGAATTTGTGCTGGTTAAAGTTCTTATTGAACTAGACCAGATTTCTAGTGCTGAATTAGCAATAATCAGAAATTATGCCCAGCTGAGGACCAGCTGGAATGCCAAGGAGTTCATTTTCTGCTAAATTTCCATACCTTTAACACAATGTTGAGCCACCGTGGGAGTCTATGAAAGCATTGGGAGGCACAGTTTTCTTCAGTGATATCTTAGCAGCTGTACCATGTCCAGTTTTGTATACCTTCCCATCAGAAATATGAGGAACAGTGTGGGAAATGGAATTAGTAAACTACTTTTAAGAAAAAGTGGAAACTCTGTTCACTACAGTGAAAATCACTGAAGACTTGGATATTCTACATAAAAGAACAGGCGAGTAATCTGTTAGCTGTGTTCCCTGGAATGGGAATGTAGCAATGCATCTGCATGACTTAGGCCATTTTGTGTACCAGCCAAACTGTTTGTGAGCACTTTTATCAAAGCAGCTGCAGTTATTGTTATCAGGGCCCTCAGGAATTCATCAAGGTTACAGAGACATAAACTGCTCTAAATATAAGAGAGAACAGCCTGGGAAACGGAACACCAAGAATGTAAAAAATAAGATAAAGTAGGCCCATGAAGTCTCAAAACTGTAACCAATCATGTTTCCTGAAGGACTCATGTTAAGTGTGTGGATAAAGCAGGGCAACCAATGAATTAATGCGTGATCACATGAACCTTACTCTTAGAGTGTATAAATATAGCGTAATGTAAAGAGTAAATTGGCTTCTGCTCAATTGTATTGATTGTGTGTCCAGATGTCCCATTCTCCTGCACAGGAATGCACTGCAGAGCAGAAATTATTCACATTTCTACTAAAAAGTACTAAAATAGATTCTTACAAGGGTTATCAGCTTTACAGGATTACTTAAGAACAGTTACACAAACAGCTGTTAGACATGGATTAGGTATAATTTACCTTGCCTGGGGGTAGGTGCAGGGAGGGATTAGATCAGGCCTTGGCATTGCTGCTGGCTCTATTTTTAATGCTCTCTAAGAAGAAAAGCCCAAAGCCAAATGAATTATTGAAGAATCTCAATGTAGGTCAGATGCTGGAGTCTCTTCTTTCTGCACCCTGTAAGTTTAAGTACACCTGGATGTTTTGGAAATGAAATCTTCAAAGACCTTTAGGAATGCCTGGAGAGAAATAGTAGAAGGAGCCATTAATGCAGCTGTGTTTAGGAGATGCAGGAGCTGTGCAAGAAAGAAATAGGAAAAGACCACCTGTAGGAAGCTCAGTTATCAGTGAAATGGAAACCACTGTTAAGTGCTCCCCTGCAAGATGGGACTCAGGCTTTTCTGGGGATAATCAACCAAAGATATGAATGTAACTCATGTACAGGAAAGTCTATTGGCCTCCATCATGGACATGGTCATCCATTAGTAAAATAAAGCTAAACTAGGTTTGGTTAATTTTTGGGAGAGAAAAGTATGTTGACTTCTAACCTCAGCTGAGTTGCCACAGCTTTCCTGAGCCTTTCTGCTTGCCGTTGTCTTGCAGACAAAACCAACTGAGAACAGAAAGACTGCTGGTGGTAGTGTGCCTGAGACAGCAGGGAAAGTCTGCTCTGAGGCATCTCCTTTTGCTGGTTTCCATAGAGGATCATTTATCAAGACAAGGGAAGAAGATTTTGGTCATTAATATATTCAGGATTAATTACATTAGCATATAAGCAAAACAGACTATGCTAAACTTCCCAAAATGAGTTGAACCACATAAATGCTTTTCTTCATATATATATATGTATATATATATGTATATATATACTTTTTTTCCCCCACATGCATAATGTTAGTAGCAATCCAGAACTGGAAATAGAATAATGAAAACAAAAATTGGGGCAATCCATCTGTTAATATGATTCATGCTAAAAAAGAGATAAAAGCCTAACAGAGGTGAAAAGAAGAAAATTACAATTTCATTCCCATTATTTGTTGTGTGGTTGTTTTTTTGTGGTTTTTTTTTTTTTTTTTT
>WAAE01019505.1:0-42475 GCA_013400495.1 Nicator chloris | reverse complement strand
TCCATTATATTTTACTGCATTGATTTTGTTCAGAATAGTCATCAGTATCAGCCTTCCTCTTTTGGTAAGGCATAAAAGCTACCCCAAAGTGTGTTACAGGCCAGTGAATTTAGGATTCTGCTTTAAATTAACCTCTAATGAAATCTAGTATTTTTCAGTGATCACAGAGAATTTGGGGATCTTAACCCAAAAATTAATGTTTGTGAGTAATCCATATGAATTATTACAGTAGTCATGTCTAACTAAATATTATTGATACTTCTTTTAGAACACTAGTGGAAAATAAAGAGCTAATGATTAGGGCACTTACATTTAGAATTTCCAGTACCACATTTCAAGGTATTTATTATACTTCATAACACATACAGACTGTGTATGCAATCCCAGGTGGTTTTTGCTTCAATTGATGATCACACTGGGCTTTGTAATTCAGTATGGATAAAGGTTTTTTGTGTTTTCAGTGCAGAATTTTTATTTTTTAAGATTTTACAGAAAAAACTCTGATTAATATAAAACAAATTGCAAGACAAAGATTTATAAACAGAAGAAATTATTTGTGCTGTAGGGCACATAGGGCTTGAGAAGCTGAGCTAGTTAGTGGTGACCAGAGATCCCTATGGTTGGGAATACTATCCTGCATATTTCTTTCTATATTTTGTATATACAAGTGAGAGGTGGAAATTGCCATAGTACACCAAACAGGAGCTCTGCCATGCCTCCATTTAATGAATGTATCTACTATAATAAAATGGAGTTACATTGAGTAATGCCTACAGCACAGACCTGAAAGAGAAATATGGTAACAATGTTAAGTGTAATTCTTGAGAAGTTGCATTAATTTCAATGGTCTCAAAATGCAAAACACTGCTTTTTTTTTTCTTAATTTCTTTGAATAATTTTCTTCTTCTTTTTTCCTTGCTCAATGCTTCAGTGCACTAGGGTCGATGTATGCGGTTTTCAAAATCTTTGCTGTCTTTTCTTGGTTTTAAACCTCATGTAAAACATGTAATTTGAAAGACCTCATTGTTCAGTTTCTGCAGAGTTCTCACATATTGCATCTCTTTATGGTCTTTCTCCTGGTATATATTTAGTGACAAGAGTTACAATACAGAAGGTGGAAATAAGAAAACAAATCTTCAAATATTTGCAGATGTTTCAGAATAGAGGTTCAAAAATTAAAAAAATTAAAATCCAAACAAAAATCAAAAGAAAAACCTTTTTATTTTTTTTGACATGATTTTTTTTGGAAAATAAAATTTTTACTTCCCAGAAAAAAGAAGGGGTTTATGAAAACTAATTTTTTTCAGAACACACCACCACATTTTTTTGCGGAACACACCACACCGCTCATAAAGCTCCGAAGGCTCAATAACAATATATCTGTCTGCAAACACATGAAACATTATCCCCCAGCTGTCATTTTTCACAATGCTTATTTAGAGATTTACTAGTCAAGGTGAAAGCCTAAGCAAACTGTGCTGAAAATTATCCAGTGAAAGGCAGAGACACAGAACAGGGGCCTGTGGTTCCTAGACTTCTCTTTGCAACCATCACTGAGGAAAAGGCCACACACTGTTCAAAGACCCCTTGTCCACCAAGGTCTTCATTCAAGAGTCAGATTTGTCATCTGTTTTCTCAACCACTCTCCTCTCCATTGGCTCAGGGAAAGGGAGATGTGCCGGTCCTGCCTGCCCGCCCGCCCTGGGTTTTGTGTCAGCTGAGATGTCCCAGCAGCCACAGGACGGTCAGAACAATGCAAAATGAATTTTTGTCCATCAATTCCCTTGTGTGCAAAGAATGGAATCTCCAATAATCCCCGCCAAACATTCCTGCATCAGAATGTTCCTTATCAGGCTTTGAAGACAATCCTCCATGGCTCTGGCCTCTGATGCCTGCTTTCCAGTGAGGTCTTGGTGGTTGTGTTTCTGTCATGCTTGGTTGCTTCTGGATAGGATGAAGGATTGTGTAGTTGTTTTCATTGCACTGATAGAGAACAAAATCTGTGTATGTATTTCTGCAGACATTCACATGCACAAATAAAAATTAAAAAACAGTGAAAAAACAATGAAATGACGAGAACTTGGATAAGGAAAAAGCCATAACTCTCTAGGGAAAACATCTACCCACACAATGAGATCAGCTTTTCAAACAGAAAGAATGGATTTATTTTTCTGTTAATCATAAATTAAAGTTAATCATAATCTAAAATAATAAATTTTAGATTAGGTGTTACACAGAAATTCTTTACTGTGAAGGTGGTGAGGCCCTGGCACAGGTTGCCCAGAGAAGCTGTGGCTGCCACATCCCAGGAAATGTTCAAGGCCAGATTGGATGGTTCTCTGAGCAACCTGGTCTGGTGGAAGGTGTCCCTGCCCACGGCAGGGGGTGGAACAAGAGGATCTTTAAGGTCCCTTCTAATCCAGGTCATTCTATGATTCTATGATAAACAATTGAGAACAAGTATTTTGCGAGTTCACTGCTGATAAATTTATAGATAAAGACAAAATATGTATGACATCAACTCCTATTTCTCCACGTTGCTGTGATAAATATGGATATGAGAAGATTTGTTTCATATTTTTGCAATGCTGTAGAAATATTGGCTTATATACTAGTATTTATTCCAATGGCAAGTATGGCAACATAAGGTAGAAATTATATTTTTTAAATTCTTTATTTTAATGACAAAAATACAGAAAAGATGCAAAATTATTTTTAAAATAATTGCATCAAATTTTTCAGATTGCTTCTCATATAACTTAAAACCTTATTTGCATCACTGTCTCTGTCAAAGCTTGTATATCTCTGTGCACTTGTTGACTATTGGCAAGCGTGTTATTATTTTGAGAATTAATGTTTTCTCCAGAATATTGTCAGGGACTGCAGTGATTCATCCCTGAAACATTGTTATGAAGGAGTTTTGCCCATTGTAGGAAAATCTGTATAAAGAAGCTACAACCACAGAAGCCCACCTCTCCTTGAAGATTCCTGGCTGGAACTTTGGACTGTGAGTTAACCTGCCTAGATACGATAAAGAGGACAGTATTGTTCAATCTTCTCAGGTCTAGGGTGAAACCAACAAGGCTGAGGGAAAGGAATGCATCCACAGGAAAGTCACATGCAGCAGAGAATCACCCCTGGCTGGGTTTGGGGTGAGGGACACCACAGCCCACAGAGGCCAGGTTTGCACAGACACCCCCACAACTGCAGGGGAGGAAGATGTTTCATGTATGTGGTGTAACCTCTGGTCAGAGGCAGTGAACACCCATCCTCCCTTACACAAACCAGCCCAGCTGTGAAATCCCCATCACCACAGGCCACATCCATGGCACATTTATGTGGGAGGCAGCTGAGGGGGTGTCATAATCCATCAATGACCCCCCAGAGTGCTCCCCTGGGGCCTTGCACCACAGGACTGCATGTGATGCAAAGTGATGCAACAGATCCAGAGTCTGCTGCGAGAGACTCTGCCAAACTGCCCCACGCCCAAACCTGCACCCTGGGGCAGGTATCTGGGCATTCCCAGCTCCCCTGAGCGTATATTAATCCATTGGATTCTATGTTTTTTGGGAGGGACCCTGGGGAGACCCTCCCACCATGCCCACCAAGAAGACCACCTGGAGAGGACCAACAGAGCATTGTTTGGATCCACACAGTGGTGATATTTTCTTTATTCTGTCTCTGTCACTCTCTTTCTGTCCCCCCACTTCTTTTCAATTTCTTTCTCTTCCTTCATCTCTCTTTTTCTTTCTCTCGCTCTCATATTTCCTATCAAATAAAACCCACACACTTGACTTTGGCATATGGTCTTGTTTGCACCCTTATTTGGGCAGAGGCATTTCTAATAACTTTAAAAACCAGGCTGTAACAAGTATGTCAGCCAACAGTCCTAAAATTATTCACTTTCCATTAAAATATGTCATTAGAAAATAGGTTCTGAACACTTTGTAAGTGATTAAAATCAAATACATTCTTAAAATATTGTCTGGGTAGCAACTTAAAATATTCTTCAAAAGCAAGAAGAAATCTAAAATATGCTACCAAGAAAGAATAAATGTGATTTTTTGGTACAAAAGGGGCCTCACTTAAATTGCAAATGTTGTATATTCTCTTCTGAGCAGAGACATTTATGGTAGGCTTACCTACAGACGACCATAACGGATCTTGGACGAAAGTTGTTCTTGAGGGGTTTTGTGACATGAATGTTGAGGAAGGGATAATGCTATAGCTTTACTGACTCAAAAAGTAGTTTTCCAAGTCAAAGTATTGATTTTAGAAGTCCTTATTACGTATGAGGGTTCATTCAAAAAATGTATTAAAAATTTAGAAAATTAGAATATTCCATTATTCCATTAAGTTATACTGATCTATATTATGTGCATGTCAGGCCTCTTACAGACATATACAAAAGGAATTTTGCACAGAAAGCAAACTATTTTTACCTTCTGTTTTCATTTGCATTTCATTGAATCTTGAATGACTGCATGTCAGCTTACTCAAATGTTCATGTTTTATTGAACCTGATTATAGACCACCCAAGAGGGCTGAGATGGATTCACATCCAGCCCCACCTTGTCACTCTAGGAAACAGCTACACAGCTACATTGCTTCATCTTCCTCTTCTCTGTCCTAAGCTGATTCTCTTCTCATTTTCTTGGGCACATTATTGATATTTGTTTTGAAGAAAAGTAGAGAGGGAAAAAACCAGACACTTAAGAGTGCTAGTTAATTAGAAACTCCTCTGTTGGCTATAAGGAAATTAATTCAGATGTAGGTGTTTTTTCTGGTTTTGTTTGTTTGTTTGTTTGTTTGTTTGTTTTTTACCCTGAAGAGATTATTGTTATTTGGGGAATAGAATATGAAAATAAAGGAACATGTTTGGTTTAAATGTGTAGATAAGATATCAACATTGTTTTCTAACCAGGAATTTTTATAATCCACCTGGAAGGTGAAGCTGTAATACTAAGTTAGCTTTGGACATAGGGTTAAAACCAAGATAAATTTGATGCAATTTAGGTATTTTTGCATTCATGGAACATCCTTAGATGCTCATTGTATTGGCCCAAATGTTTGGAGAGTGAATATATGAGTAAGGTAGATAAAATAAGGAATAAAAGGCCATTTAAGATTTTTTGTGTGCATGTGTTTGACATTTCCTCAGGCTTTTATTTATTGTAAAGACTAAAATATTAAGTTAAAACCACAAAAAGTGCAAAGTAAAGCAAGTGTGACTCATCACTGTTTTCTGCATTGATAAAAGCACTTTTGAGTTTAACAAAATAAACAAATAATCATGATTTATAACTCATTATATTTTTCTGGATTAACTGTGACTATAAAAAGATTGTACAGTGACTAGAGTAAAACCAACAAACAAACAAAAATAACCCCCAAATAACTAATGCTTCTAATTTATCCAAGATGAATAAGTCTGACCCACAGCCCAATTTCTGGCTAAGTTTTTCACCATAGGATTTTATTTATGGTGACTGAATGTAGAGAGGAGGCATAATAGGAATACAGGAAAGCTGGGATCTGCTGGGTCTGATATTCATCTTAATAATCATTAGGATCAAGCTGCAAGAACAGTTCCTGTTCTGCAGTTCCCTAATGGAACGTGAACTCTTTGTAGGCACTGTAATGGTAAGCACCAGATCAGAGCCAGTTACACCATTGTGTCCATTGCAAAATTCTTATCAAGCCATCACAGCCATAGCCAAACTAAATTTTTGTAAACACAGAGACATTTTCTGAGCAAGGCAGAATTGCTTTGCTCTAACTGCCAAAATATAGACAAAAAAGTTAACTGTAGACAAAGATTAATTTCAGCAATAGAAATGCATCCATAACAAAGTTATAAACTGACAAGTATTTATTATAATGGAAGGACCTATAATAGATGTCACTCTTTTCACAAGTTTAATGATAATGCCATGTAACAAATAGAAACTGATTAATTGCCTTAAAATTCTCTTGACAGTACCAATAGAAAAGTTTTTACCCCTCAGTTTTTTCAAAATAAGGTTTGGGTTGGTCTTGCATATGCAATATATTTTACCACAGTGTCTAGCATTACTTTTCAGGAAATGGTCCCTTCTGTTCTTCTAATCACCTGCACGTGCTGCACACTCTCCTTGTGTGCAGGGGACTTGCAAAACTGCAAGAGAGGAGTCTTCATGCAGAAAGTTAGATGGCTGTTTTTTTTTCCAAAGCCCACCAAGACCAGAGTTGTACCAAAGGTACTTGTTCTGAAGGCTCTTGCACTATCCTTATCTTTTTCCTTGCATTTCCATGCCATCTTTCATCTCCTACACAGCTGTATACATTTATGTATGAGAATTGTCCTTTTTGTAATCAACACTGGGAGCCTGACTTGTACCCAGGGATTGATGTGCTTTGTTTTACAGAGCACAAATAATGAATTAAATAAAACTGAATGCTAGACACTGCTTAGCCAAAAATTTCAGAGGTTATGGAGGAAGAACTGTTTCAAGCAAAACAGAGAAATTATTCTTCTTTCAGATGCTATTATTGACATGTGAGGAAGATGCAAGAACTGACCTTTGCTACGTGCTTTTTTACAGGTGAAAGTGAATTGACAACTTTAAACATGTTTTTATCTGTCCTTGTCATACAAATCCACTTTTGTGCCTTGCAGAAAATGTAGTGGCCCTGCACATGCTTAGCTTTATATACAGTTTATATGACAACATTTAATTCCATTTGTAGCACAGTTGTATAAGTGGCATTATTTTTTATCACAAAAATTCTGAGACGATTCCTCAGGTATTGTAGGTAAGCCCAGTGTTTTCAGCAGAAGAATGTTGATAAAGGACCTGATACACAGTTTACACTAAATGCCACATTCTTGTGTCATGTAAAAATGCCTGTTCCACAGCTAAGCAGTGTTTCTCGCTACTATATAATTTCTAAGGAAGAATACATCAAGCTCATGGCCCTTTTGTGAAACACCTGCATTAAACTATATGGTAGACAAAACCGCTCAGATTAATCATTTACACAAGGGCTAACAGTCTTCTTGTCGTGGCTGGCATTCTCACAGTGTGAGCTCTCTTTCTGGGGAAAACTCCCAGCCAAAACTCTCTCACTGAGCTGGTAGGTGCAATTCAGCCACCCATAAAGTAGTTGTAGAGGGAGTAGCATGGGTCAAGCTTCCTGTGCCAGATCTGTCCCCTTGCTTAGCTAGATGCTCCCCTGCAAATCAGGTCTAAGAGGGATTAGTGATCTTTTCCCTTGCATTGCATATTCCTTAGGACAAAATCTGGTCCATGAAATTAATATTACAAAGCTCAATTATCAATAGTGTTTCCCCCCTAAAGCTGTGTTTAATTGCTATTTGGAGTTTCAGTTGGTTGCTTTCACGTTCTATTTCAAGAAATGCAGACAATACATGTAATCTCTTATTAATGCTCTGGGAAAGTGTAATTCTTGCTTATGGTTTTCCTCATGTCTGTTTTACAGATGACTGAAACATAAATTAACTTCAGTGCTTTGCTGGTAGATTGATATAGCACAGGAATAAATGGTCCATTCAAAGAAATGTACCCATAAGGCTTTGTTCTACAAAGAATGTGTGAGTTTAAAAATTAACAAATACTGCAGATACCGAATGTGCTCTGCCTCAGTACATTAGTCTGTTATCTTTCATAGAAAATGCTGAAAACTGAATAAAAAACATGCATGCCAAGGGCTCTGTTCCTTGGATATTAGCTGTGGAGAGATGTGAACTTGTTCACAATAACCCAGGAAGACTGCACAATTGCAGCATCAGAGACAACAGATGGCAGCCTTAGTCCATGATGCTCCAAGCACTGCAGAAACATCAGTATGCCTTGTCTCTCACCCAATAAGTCACAGCTATCTTTCAGCACTTTGTAGGTCAATTTACAAACATGTCTGAAAAGTTCATTTTAAGGATCTTTTCCTTCTAAAAGCCTGGCCTGGTTTACACACACCCTGCTATCACTATAAATGGATATCAAGGTGAGGACTGACGACATCAGGAAGTTGATGCTTTCCTTGCATTTAGCTCAGGAAGACACTGCAGGGCTGTTGCAGGGTGAATGTAGAGTATTTGGCGCCGTGGACACAGCCTGGTGAGCAAACCCCACACATAAAAGCACACTGCAAACCTTCCTTGGTATATTTGCCTGCACGGTTCACAGAAGGAGGGAGAAGCCATGCACCTTGTCTTCCTTGTCTTTTGCCTGGGCAGTATTCCTTTTGAGGAAGTCACACAGGAGGGCATGCCTGCTTGCCTTCCCTCGAGCCAAAAAGCTTACATAGACTGACCAAAATGAATTTTGCTGTATGCTGTGACAAATTCCTCTTTTCTCTCGGCTGAAGGATGGGTCCTCAAGGCACCCATCACTGAAAAGTGATTTTCTTTTCCTATTCATATGGACAGAAAGGCTACTGTTTTCTTCACTTCTGAAAAATAAATTCCTGAAGCAAATTTCTTCCTTCCCCTGCACTTTTACCAGGAATGACATGATTATAAATGTTTCACAAGATTGCTAAGGGGCTTAATTAGTTAATAAATCAACTAAATTACTGCTAGCAGAAGCAGCTGCGAGTTTAATCTCCCACTTTAATCTGTTTGTTCTTCTATCTTCTGTGAGTAGAGCTGTGCAGCCACTGGTACAACTTCCTTGTGCTTTCTGCATTTGTCCTGCAATGGAATGCCAGAGAATTTTTGTCACATTGAAACACAACATGCCTCATTATCATACCAAAACTCTGGAGCATGATATAGGTTCACATGATTCTTGTAAAAAATGTCTCACTGTCCTCGTATTTGATGTATCTCAGACTAGAGTCTGTGTTGTCAAGAATTGTCATAGTTGCTGGATGGAGAAAATGCTTCTAAATTGCTGAGACAATAGAATTTTACATACAGGATTACAACATTCCTATATCATTTACAAGAGTTCCCTTTGAAATACAGCCAAAGGAATTCTAGTGACAGAATTGATGCAGAATAATAATATGTAAGTTACTGTTTGCAAATACAGATATTCTGGGGGGATTATAAGAGGAAAAAACCAATTATACAAGACGGTTAAGAGTAGTTGCCCTGGCTAGTCAAAGCTGATGAAAGCAGCTTAAAAAAAGGGGGAAGAATAAAAAGTCATTCACTGCATTTTGGGATTTGATTTAGTTTTGCTGTGGCACTGCAAATCAGCTTCACTTGTCAGGCAAAATTTGTCGTTTCCTATGTTTTGTTATAACAATTAGTAAATCTTTTTTTGTAGACAAAACTTTAATAGGTCATTCATAAAATGAACAGAAACAAATGTCTGATGAACTGGATTCTTGGCTGGTTTTCGAAATAGTTTGATCTTTGGTGTACAGCAATCTTGTTACCTGTTGTCTAAATATTTTTCTCAATGTTTTCTGCAGAACATGGTATTTTGCTGATTTCTTTCAGTGAAAACCAACATTTTTTTTCATTACTTTGTCATGATTTCGGTTATATAGGTACAAGGCAGCTGGCACTTGCCTTTATGTCCTTATACATGATGGTTTGCTTCTCCCTTATGTTTAATGAAACCTTAGGTTTCATTAAACTGCACATGGGAGAAGTAACTTATTCCAGAATTACAACTGAGGAGTGAGTACTTGGTTTCAAGCCCAAGAAAAATGAGTAATTAGCATATATGTCTCTAGATGGTGATATTCACTGTGTCAGAAAATGCTGTTTGTCACCCTTTTGACATTTTATTGGGAATGTGTTTCTATACACTGCAGTTTTTCAGGCAGAATATTAAACAAAAATCTTCTGCACGCCTTCATTCTACAGTTGGATTCTGTGACACAAAGTGGGAGTAATTTATTTCCATTGAAATACGCCTTTAACTTTCACTATACAAACTTTGGTTTCATAAGTTATTCTACCTGTAACCAAGTCTTCTGGATAGCACTGCAAAACAGATACAAAAAGACAAGAACCACAAAACCGAACAAAATCAAAGCCCCACTGTCAAGAAAAAGTAAAGAAAGGCAGCAAGGAGAAGCACAGACAAGAGACAACAGAGGAAAAGTGATCCCCAGACCATAAGAAATTTATATGCTCAGCTGTGTTGTTCCATTAAGTGCAGAATCTCCTGCTTTCCTCAAATCATTTTTCCCTATTTTTATGTACTTTTGCATATTTTTATTTCCTAAGAAAACTAAGAGAGAGCCGGAAGTGATAAGGCATAGCATCATTCCTGGCAATGACAGGCAACACCAATATATTACTAGAAAATTATATGGCAAATTGCTGTCTCTAATGACTGAACCACTGCATAGTTTTCAGTAACGAAAAAACCCAAGTCTAAACCCAACATTACTTTGTGAATAATTTATTAGCAATTAAGAGCTAAATTGACTCTCTCTGTGTGCCCTGATTTGTTCACCCAGCTCTGTCAGTTCATCTGCACATTTGTTATTAAGCTCTCATTAATTTCATAAGCATAATTCTAAATCAGAGAGTTTGGTTAACTGAAATCCAGTAACATAGCTGCTTGGGATTTCTCAGCGAAACACTTTTGTCATGGAAAAGACAAGTTACTGAAATAAAATACCAGTTTTATGCAGAAAGATGTCATGTTGATAAAGAATTCATATGAGGGTTTTCTCAGGTTCAGGACAAAATTTTTATTCAACAAAAGTGATAAGAGAGAGAGGGAAGAGGAGGGAAAAGGAGGGAAAAGGAGCAAACAGGAGCGAAAAGGAGCAAAAAGGGAAAATGGGGCCTGAACATTGTAGATTAGGGACTTTGACCATGAATCTTCCACATTGTCAAAGCCACCAGTTGATCTACTACTCTGAGGTGACTTCTGAATTTTAAACAGAAATTATTATTTTGATTGACTATGTTTCTCCCATCACTGAAATTTAGTGATACACTGCCTGACCATAAATTTTAAATGACCAAAAAGAAATACCACAGAATCACAAAGTATGCTGACTTGGAAGGGACCCACAAGGTTCCTCAAGGCCAACTCCTGGCCCTGTACAGAACCATTTCCAAGAATGCCACCATGTGCTTGAGAGCGCGGTCCAAATGCCTTGGGCCAATTTGGTGGTTAAGAATGTTACCAGAAGACAAATTGTGTACACTTGGTGAGCTCACACAATGCTTGTTCTGCTAAAACGACTGGCCTGTGGAACTGCACAATGCTCACTGAGTAAGAACCGGAAATTCACCAGCCCCAGTGAACTGCCAACTCAGCCAGGTCACCTGGAACATTGGGGTCCATGACCACCAGTGTGGGAAGACAGAGACAGTGCAGAAGGTAATCTTAACCCAATATATTGCAGCTGTGTTAATTCTCCAGGAGTGGGAACAGCCTTGCCCTCCCAGCTATGGCTGTGATAGAGTGAGCTGGCTGGGAGGGGGCTCGGTTGCGTTGCATCTGGGGTTGGAGTTGCAGTTCAGTCACAGCTGGAGTCTGCTGCTGTGCTGTGAAGAACCTGGGACAGGAGGTCGTGCAAGGGACAGATAAGGTAAGATTTTGTACCAGGAGTAGGCAGCCAGTATAGGGATAGGAAGCAAGAGCAGAAAGAGAGAAGAGCTGAGGCATTGAGTTTACAGACCAGCGGCTAGCATAAATGGACAGACCCTGAGAGCTGTGTGGAGCTGCCCATGGGAGACAACATAGAGACTCTTGAATAACAAGGTGGTGGGGCGTGAAGCCTTCTGATGAGAGACCTTTAGATAATGAGGTGCTGATGCTTGGAGCCCCCTGGGGTTTTTAAAGAAGCACTCTGAGTGTCGTGGCTGCCTCAACTATCTTATATGGTGTGACTTCTTCCACAGACCACCAGAGAGACCTTCAGGACAGAAGAATGCATTTATAAAGGGGAGGGCAAATATGTTAATGATTCTTGGGACATTATTATCATACTTATGTTTAGGCTGGGACAGTCAGTGAATATGTATGCAAAAACCAGTATATAAACATAAAATTTCCTTTAGTATGCATGGCTTTTGGGATGAGCTATTCGTCCTGTGCATCTGGCAGAATAAAGAATGTTTGCTCCTTAACGCTACATTGGTATTAAGGAGTTTATTTACTTCACCTAATTTAACAAGAAGACATTGTTAATATTTACAACAAACAAAACACTTAAACTATCCTTGAATGTGTTGTTAAATCCTCTCACCAATACCACACTGCTAATCAAAGTAAAAGGCAAAAAGTTCATTATCACAAATTAAAGACTTAATTGGTCCACTCATAACTATACACTTGTATGGTTATATACAAATATATAAATCTGTATATTTTTCAGGCATTTTAAAATATATAATGTTCTGCTTGTTCTAACGAGTTTCTGTAGCTGATGAGTATCTCCCAAAGCTGTGTGGGATTTATAACTACTGGACTTTTCTACTCCCTAGTCTCACCAGAAAATATTCGGTATTATATATTACACCTAGTGTGAAATCTGGAAAAATATACGAGCTAGATAATAGCATGGTCTGCTGCACTTTGTTTATGAGAATGTCCTTCTAGCAAGCTCCTGTATGTCAGCTTGGAAATGGAAATAACATTTCTGTTCTGTCCTTGAGACATAGATCAAACAATATTGTCAGAAGAGGGGTTTCTCTGTCAAGCATTCCTTTGATCCTGCTGGAGACTCTGCTGCTGAGCTTGTGTATCCTTCGGATCAGACAATGTACCTCACTATGCTTTGTTAAACTGCTCTGTCTATAGGTTTTGGTGTTGGAACCATGGCATTTACTGATAATATTGTACAAGGATAAGAAGTGGTCGTTACTGCACTGTTCCAACAGATTTCATGTTCTTTTCTTCCTGTGTTTTTGGAGGGGATTATTCTTTTATTAGATTCTCAAGGATCAAATCTAGTTATTGTGTAATTTTCAGGACCTAGTTTTATTTGTAGTTAGTAAAGCACATTATTTCCCCTTGAATAAGGAGAAGACTTGTATTATTGAGAAATTAGCAATCAGAAGAGGGGAGATATTTCCATTCCTTTCAGGAACAGGAACTGCATAAATATATCTTGCAGCAACTTAGGTACAACGCATTATGCACAAATTCAAAATGCACACACTTTTATACTCATTTGACCATAGTCACACAATTTCTATTTACTTTTTGCCACATCACTTGCATAAGCAAGTAAACTTCTATTATACATTGATGCTACTGATGTGACCGTACAGTGAGTCCAAAAATGTTGTTGTCTGCCAACCAAACTGAACCAGCACTTTTAGTGATGGACTAAGCTGCTTGGGCTTCAAGACCTCATTTAACATATGGCAGAAGCTTCCTGATGCACCAGCATGGACTGGGGGCTGACCTGCTGGAGAGCAGCTCTACAGAGAAGGACCTGGGGTCCTGGTGGACAACATACTGTTCTTGGCCAAGGAGATCAATGGGATCCTGGAGCACATTAGGAAGAGCTTGGCCAGCAGGTCAGGGAGGTGATCCTGCCCCTCTGCTCAGCCCTGGTGAGGCACACCTGGAGTGATGTGTCCAGTTCTGGGCTCCTCAGGACAAGAGAGACATGGAGCCCCTGGAGCAGCTGCAGTAGAGGTTACAGAGATGATGAATGGATGGAGCACCTCTCTTATGAGGGAAGGCTGAGGGAGCTGGGGCTGTTCAGCCTCGAGAAGAGACGACAGCATCAGTGTCTGTCAGTGCCTGCAGGGAGGGTTCAGAGCATGGACCAAACTCTGCTCGGTGGTGCCCAGCAATAGGAGAAGGGCAGAAGCAGATGCATGGGAAGTTTCACCTGACCATGTGGAAGAATTTCTTTCCTGTGCAGTGACCACACACTAGAACAGATCACCCAGAGAGGGTGTGGAGTCTCCCTCACTGGAGACGTTCCAGAACCATCTGGACACAATCCTGTGCCATGTGCTCTGGGATGACCCTGCTTGAGCAGGGAGGGTGGACCAGATGACGCACTGTGATCCCTTCCAGCCTGATCTACTCTGGGATTCTGTGTTGAGAAATGTTTTTAGCAAGTACGTAATAATGTATATATATCATAATACTTTATGGGGTTTTTTTCTGATTATTGTAGATGGTGGGTTTGGTGAGTGGTTGCATATGGACAGAACATAGGTTGTGCTGTGTCCTGGGATCCTGCTGATCCCAATTGGGAAGCTAAGCGGAGGGTGTGCATCTCTCCTGGAACTCTTTCTGATCTGTTGCTCATACTTCTGCTGGCAGGTGGGAGCTAGGGAAGAGGTATACAAAAAAGAAGGAAGGAATTAGAGGCCATTGACTGTTTTGCCTCGACCTGAAAATAGGATGCAGCCATTCCATGAGCATGAGCCAAAACAGCTTGGTGACTCACTGTCCAGGCACCACCTTTGGGCTGATGACACTGCCAGATGTACACTGCACACTTATTCTCCTCAAGGATGCTGAAATTTTTCCAGTAGCCTTATGGCTTCCAGAGGTTCTGAATACATATTACAACTGGGAAGGAATGTGACTGCATTCCACTGAAACATGCATCTGAAATGACCTTTGAAATATTTGCCACTTTCACCACTGTAGATTCCAAAGCAAGAAATTTTCAAGTCTGGGAATCACCCGTGGTGTAATTACCTTAATCATAGCAGTCCCTTCAATGACATCTGACCAAGTCAAGCTGTCAGATGTTTTAACGAAATAACAAAGCAGTAATGACAAAGAACACTTCTTTGTCTTGTAACAGTGACAAAATAAAAATCTACTTAATTTTATATATCATAATACTTTATGGGGTTAGACCAGAGCTGACAATCAAAATTTGATTCAGCTGTAATGCAGAGGTATCAGTAGAGTGGCCCAGAGGAAGGCTGCAAGTTTTCTCTGCCATGCAGGGATTTCTCTAGCAACCACATTTTCTGGCTCTGTAGCTCAGACTAGGAAGCTGGCTGGAGGTTGTTCCTCACTGATGGATGGTGCAACAACACTGGCTGATAGCATTGTACTCTGGTAGTAGTGCTTTTCTGTATTAGCCCTTGCAATGTAATATTTCTTCATGTTTTTTCCAGAGGAAAAAAAATATCTTGGGGATTATTTTTCTTCTCAAGGAAAGAGAAGGAATTAACTGGGGTCTCAGCTTACCTGCTTTTTAAAAACTTCTGTTTAGAAGGGATAGTCATGAGAAGAGGAGGGTGGGATAGTGTCTGCTTTGTTTCTCAGACATAGAATACTTCTGTTTTCCTTAAGCAGTTCCTGTTTAGTTTGTTCCTATTTTTATTGTGTAAATGTGTTAATGTGACCTTGTAATGACTTCTTTTTAAGGAAAAAAGTGTAATTCAACTTGCCAAATTTAATTTTTGATTTAACCTTCTCGTCACATTTTTTCACTAATGGTTCTGGCATTGGACTTAAGAAATTAAACACAGTTTCAAACTGCTTTCAGAAACGAGATAATTTCATTCTTGCTCCTCAGTGATTGGGGTGAGACATTACTTGCTGCTCACCAAATTATTATTTACTTTTTCACTTATCCTACTTCAAATTTTAAGAAAACTAGGTTAACTAGTGTTGCTGCAAGAGCCTGCAGATCTGAACTAGTATGTTACATACAGCTCTTCTCTGAAAATATTTGTAATCTTATTGAAAGCAATTGCCTGGTAGAATGCTTGGATTATTTCCTTGAAACTGAGGTTTTCCTCAGTCCTTCTAGCTATGGCTCTTGAGCACCCTATATGAGCAACATCTTCCCCACATTGGGAAGAATGTTATTTTCTGTGTCTAAGGTCACCAACAGATTGTGGATAGATTCTTTTGGAGGTCTACAGGGAAGTCCATTAGTCCTCTTCGCGCTCTACCACCCTGGAAACTTCAGCTAAGTCTTATTGTCTCAGTCTGTTCCACCACCAAAACTAAGTTTTGCCTGTATGGTTCACAAACCTTGAACTGACACTGAATGTGACTTTCAAGAAATTATGTCAACAAACCTGGTATGGTTTTGGTATTGCCATCAGTAGACTCAATTTGCTGAAAACTAATCTTTTAAAGTAATATTTAAGTTAGATTTGCTGTTTGTTTGGACTGTTACTGAAGTCATCATATGTATATTTGTGCATATTCGTGTTTGTACAAACAGAGAGCTTTATCTCCCATATTCCCTGATGTAATGTTCTGTAGGTCGTTGGAAAACTTCTCACCGAGTTTCTGCAACCACAGTCAGTATCCACGGAGCTTTCACATCCAGTAACAAACTGGATAACATACAGTTATCCATAGTTACAGTAATATTTATAATTACTGCAATTATTATATAAAATATAGAATTATCATCGTTATTATATATAAAACATATTTATAACTATAAATATATTTTTTTCTTTTGCATTTGTTGAACTATGGAGGCATGAATAAGCCAGCCTTTGGAAACAGAATTATCTACAGAAGGTGATGTGCTAGTCTTTCATCTTAACTGAATTTTGTGGCACTGGTTGTCCTCAATCTGATTAATAACCTTATAACAAAATGGTTTATAAATCCAACCGAGGCATCTGTTGTTTGTTTCTTGAGTCTAAATATCAAAACTATTATTTGAAGTTGCTAGTAAATGTTTTATTTTTTGCAATACTTTTTAACCATAGTAATTGTTTGTACAAATCTGTTCTCACATTATAAGAAAAATTCTATTTTTTGTGTCATAGTGGAAAAATACTTTAGAATCACATGAAACTGGAAAATGTGTCATATCTCCTCCATCAATTATTCAAATAACTTCAGATAGTCTATAGTTACTAAGATGAAATTTCTCATTTGCCTGTAAAAATAGCACATAATCCAGTTAGTAACCAGATTTCTTTCTTAAACACTGTGGCACTTAGTCTATTTGATTCTGCACTAGCCCCTTCAAAAATAAATTTACCATATGAAACCAATCGTTTTAAAGGTTTAGCCACTCAGATTTTCATGTCCTTTGCTTTAATTGCTTATTTAGTTTATCTTAAGAATGCTTATGCTCACATATGGGCTCCTCAACCAGTAAATGTGACAGTAATACAGCTGTCTTTGAGTTGTGGGTATTGGATGTTAAAATTTAAACACTAAAACATATTTAACCAGCTGTTTTATAACTTTAGTGAATATAGATCTTACTGGGATTTCCTAAATTAGAAATACATTGATGATGGTACTACAAAAATAAAATCTAATCAAAACATGCAACCTATTGAGATGACTTTCTGTTCTTAAATACAGGTGACTTATTTTTATAGGACTGAGTGGAGAGAATTTGACTGAATCTAAATTTGGCACCGTGATTACCGTGAGCAGTTGTGCAGTCAGCTGCTTTGTGCCACCTACTGATCTCCTCACTATTCTGCACAGTAATATTATGTAATTGTTTTCTCACAGTGAAACTACTTCTGTGCCTCTAAAATTATTACTAATTGGGCCAGCCTTTATTATTTGTTGGTCTAGGGTTGTGTATGTAT
This sequence comes from Nicator chloris, assembly GCA_013400495.1. NCBI lineage: Eukaryota > Metazoa > Chordata > Aves > Passeriformes > Pycnonotidae > Nicator > Nicator chloris. The sequence goes on along the minus strand of WAAE01019505.1, from coordinate 25,032 downwards.
TGATGTCATTATGTGTCATTGATAGGACTGAAAAGCAGGGAGAAGCAACGCTGACCAAAGAATGCAGCTTTTACTCAACTGTGTATTTTCTCTTATTGTGAAGAAAGCTTTGTAGCCTTCATGTCTTGATAAATGTCTCTTGGGGATTTCTGCTTTATTGGATATGCTATAAGCTGGTTGTTGGAAAGACCTTTCATTGTATTTAATTCCTGTGTGCTTGTACAGTGACAAGAACATGGAAATGGTAGTCCTTATTATGGGTTCAGACACTACTGATGTAATAGAAACATTTAGTAGTAATTTATTAACCTTATAATTAATATTTTGATATATAATTATTATCTATTAGTTATATATTAATATATTTATGAAACTGTTCCCAGATTTGAATATTGAAAACTGTGGGCCACCCATCCTCAGGCAAGCTGGATCATACTTATTTGCTAAATATAAAGTGATACACTTGTCTATGTTTTTTGGGGCTTGAACCTTGAAGCAGCTTTTGTGAATTTTTTCTGAAAATAAGTAAAATCACCAGTATTTTCTGCTGTGCTGGCTAGAAGGATGTGGTCAGTGTGTTGTTGGTGTTGTTGTTTTGAGCAATACTAAGTCAATTTTCATTTTTTTCATAACTGGCTTTAACCTGTTAAAAATGTTACTGAGATTGGGATACACACATGTACACTACTTAATGACTAATTCCTACTTATTGCAACTTTTTGTCACTTAAAACTCTGGCTTATATCTGCAGATAATTAAGGCTCTTCAAATAGAAAAGTGTTGAAATTCTTACATTATCTTATTGTAATTTCTGATGCTTTCTGACAGTTACTCTAAGCTGACAATGCACTTTAAGGCAGTTTTTCTGATTATATTTTTTCCCATCACAATAGACAGGAAATTTATTTTAAAATGCTGTTCTCTAGACAAGAATTTTAAATAATCAGGAAGCTCTGATTTAACTCTCTTTTAACTTCTTGACAGGTAAATGCTGCTTCTTGTTAAACACGGCCGTCTCTCTGCCTCATCCTGTTTGGTTTGCTTTCTTTTGAAAAGGGAGTACTTCAAAGGAAGTTAGAAAACACAGGTTCAACTTGTTCTTCTTTGACTGTGGAAAGACATTTTCTCACACATCATTTGCTTTAGTTTTTCAGAACAGAATCAAGATTAATTGTTGTGTCTTCCCTTTCTGAAGAAGACACTGTGTCTTGTACTGAAAAGACTGAGTGAATTTCCTATACATGGATTTCTGATTTTTTTCCTTAATCTGCTGTGGATTTACACAATTTCTGCTAGGACTTTTTAATTTTGTTTCCTTCTTAGATGAGGAATTTTGGCTCTCCAGTGTTCTTTAACAACATATTCCTCAAAAATCCCGTATTCATGTCATAAAAATGAAAGTTCTCAATGCCACACCCCCCAGCCCCTCATCCCCCTCTCCCGCTGCCAGGCATACCAAACTACTGAAACTGCCAGTTTTCCCAAGAGGGCTTTATCCACAGATTTTCTTGGCAAAGCTAACTGGAATTTGTTGAACTGACCCAAGCTCAATTCCACTTATATTGCTAATCATTCTGTCTTATAATGTGCCTGACTCTTAATTAGAGTAAACTTCAGCAAATTGTGAACTAGGAATTTAATAACATCTTCAAGACTCTAAGACTTGGAAAACCAGTTTGGAATCTAACCACTTCAGAAAGTATGTATATTACAAGAGGAAAGGTTTTTTACATGTGTTGGAGGTTTTTTTAAAACATGAAGGATATCTATGAAGGATAACATCTCATTTCTATCTCTGTTTTCAGTGTTACCAATATAGTGTCAAATGAAAATTTGACATTGCATTTAAACAGAGTAGATGGATTTATCTCTATTCCTGACTAGTTATTTAAGTCTTCTCTGCTGTTTCCTGATCTGTAGAGTGACTTTTACTACCTCTGTCCTTAGAAGATGATTGTGAATATAAATTCATGAGCACTAAGTAGTGTTCGTGAACAAGAGGATGAAGAATTTATAAATGGAGAGTGTGAAGGATGTGGATGACAGGAAAAACTTCAGAAGTGATGAAGTTAGTACTTGGTGTATAATAGCATCTTTCTACAGAATGACCAGAACATACTTTCCAATTGGAAAGATAAACGGAGCAGGCAACTTTCATCTACAGTTATGATAATTTTGATTCTTTGTTTCATGTTGAGGGCATATCAGACCATTTTATCCCACAGGTAAGACAACTTTTAAGTGTTAAGTGCCTATAACTTTAGACCTGTAATGGGATTTGACTTGATGCAGAACGGGAAGGTTACACAAGCTCAGCCATCCTCTTCTATGACTATTGTTATTAAAAAGAACATAGAATTTATATTAGAGTATTTTTTAGATTTTCCAGTTACCAGAGCAGAACAAACCATTTTCTGTGGGCTGTAAATGAAAATATTTATTTTATTCCTTTTATCTAAACCATATTTCACAGCTCATGAGACATAAATGCAAAGATGCTTTCGATAAAATATTCTTGGGATTTGCTCTGTGCAAAAATAAACAAAATAAGAAAAGAACTTGGGAAAAGAAAAGAAGAAGGAGAGGCTACAAAAATACTTAAACATGTAACAGAGATAAAAAATAATAATTTTTCTTTTACAATTACTAAGAATGCTATAGAATGAAGGCAATCTGGCAAAACACCAGTACATTATATTTAATACAATAAAAAATAATTACAGGAGATCAGAATCAATGTTTTTAAAATGCAGTCCTTTTTTCCTCTCCTATATTTTTTGGTATACATTTTCTGGTAAAACATTATTTAAAGACAAATCTGTGATAGATATGAAGCAAGTGGTAAGTATAGACTAGAAAGTGAGAAGATCTGGGTGAAATATGTGAGTCTAGAAAATAAGAACACCTTAGAAGCTCCATAACTCTGCAAGACAGGAGGAGATCAAATGTTTATAATGAGTAAAACAAAGAAAAGGTGCAAATAATGTAAAAAAAAATAGAGAATAGTATATGATAGGGAGGCAGAAATGCCTGAAGGTCCTGACCCACTTTGGTAACCAGAAAAAAGGTAAAATTTCCCAGACTATATCCCACTATCCAACAGAACCTAAATTAATAGCTAGCTTTTACCACCTTCAGTACAACTGCAGCTGCTCCTCAGTGTGCCAGAGGATCTATTTATATCTGGAGATCTGTGAATGCCATCGTTTCACTTTCCCCAGTATTTCCTCATATTCTGTCCCAAATGCAGACATGCAGCTCTCATTTTCTAAATACAGATGCCCAACTGCTCCTCACAAAAGCTGATTAACATGATGATTGGCCTACAAGGCAAAGTTCAGGTGCTCATTTTTGTACATTGAAGTCAAGACATCGAGTGAAAAAAGAACCCCACAAGTTAATTGAACAGAATTTGTATCCCCTCATGGTGCCTGGAGAAGGAATTACAGCAATAAAAGTGCTAGTAAGGGTTATTTTTAATTCATGTGCCAGAGGAGTGAGTCTCTAAAACATATTGTGGTGGAGATTTTCTTATTCTTTCTGGGTTCAGCTGCATTTCATTGCAGACAGAATTCTTTCACATAGTTTGGTGCAAAGAATTTAAACAGATTCAGGGGACTAGAGAGAAGGACAACATAGTTGTTAAACACACAGTTTGGAGTCAGCAGAGCTGACTTGTATGCCTAACTCCTAATTTGTTTTCTATACATGACTTTCCTTCACCTCTGCTACCCTTCAATGCAAAAATTAAGAAATGCTTTGAACTACTTGTCTTGACATATTCCTGTGTCATCAACAACCTGTGTCTGAGTTTCATTATTACATGTGCACATATAAGCATGAACAATAATTTAATACTTGTAGAAATTCATGTGTCTATAGCTGTATTTTGAAAAATTATGGTAAACAAATGTTGGGCCTGATTTTTAAGTCTAAGAATAGCTGTATTAAAATCTACAGATAATGTTTAATAAGTGAAATTCTCTGATTTGCTTTTATACAACCATCATTTGGATATATTATAAGTTAGTAACAATTATAATTAGTCAGATGTGAGCTTTTAAATAAATTCCATCCACCAACTGTACTAATACTTCAGATATTTACAATTTCAATGCTCTCCAACAGGATGAGAATGGTTCATATAGGCAGCTGATTATTACAAACAAGAAGCACTTTTTCTCAGACTGTCTCCATGAATTCAATGTAGTTTTCAATAGTAAAAACAAATAGAAACTAGATTTTTGAGGTGGCAGGCTTTAGGGCACTCATGGGCATTGCCAAGGCTCAAAAGGAGGAGGAAAAAACTCAGTAGTCTCAAAGCAAAACAGAAAAGAAGCAGTAAAACAGTTGCCTGGAAGCTATGTAAGACTAGTCCCTTGATTATCTATACAGGGTAAAAGACAAGTAATCCTTACTGCTCCATGCCTTCATTGTAATTGCCTGCCTTATAAAAACTGATTAAAGAGAGAAACAACATTGTTTTCCATTCTTATTTGCTCTTGATTTTTCTCTCAATCTGTTGCCTGCAAGGCTATGGTGGTAAACCTGCTAATCTTATTTTAATTCCTAACAGATCACTCTCCATATTAAATCCCGCCCCCCCCTTATTTACATGACATGCTAGGTAAAGTTACGAAAACAGAGCAGGTTATATTGTCAATGATAGATGTCCCTTCAGTTATATCTTTGACTTTGGGTCTGTCTGGAGAGGGTGAGGAGTCCCTTGGTCTGCATTCAGCTCTGGTTCGTCTGTGAAACTCCAGCTCTTCTTTGCAGCTGAGCTGATCTCTTGGAATCATTTGGGCTCAACATTTCTTGCAAATTAATCCTTTATGGTGCAGTGTAATGACACCTACATCTGTGGATCTCACCATGGGGCACCTTATTGCACCTCTATTTTTTCTGAGCTTATATACATGAAGAAATTTTACCAGTTATGTTTACAAAGTGCTGGAAGTACAGCTTTCTTGGAAGACCCTCCAATTTATCCATTAAAATGGTTTCACTCAGTTTAAATGAAACACCTTTTCCTGTAACATAAATGAACTGATAAAGGCATTTCTGACATTATCTGTACAAGTGATGCAGTGCCAAAATGTTAGATGTGCCAGTTAAGCCTTTCAGTTCACAATCCCATTTTGGGATTCACTTAGCATCCCTCTATTGTACACAAGGCTTGTGGTATCTTTATGAACAAATATTAGCAATAATACTCAAACATAATTTTCTAATTTTGTATGATATTTTAATATTTCTATATTTTGTAATATAAAATATGTTTATAGTCTACAACTTAAAATAGCAAGTCTTTAGCTTGTGATTTAACCTGTCAAATACGGTGTCAAAAACATTTTCCCCCTTCATGTTCAATGCCAAATACAGGTAATATTTTTGAAGAAAATATATATGTAGCTACATCATAAACAGCACCAGGGTTTTTAAGGTCTTTGTCTCTCCATTAATAATGACTTCAAATTTACCAGGGTGACTAAGACCTCTCTTAGTCCCTTAAGTCTTCATGGTTCCAGAGACAGCCATAAATCTTTTTCATTTGCAGTGCAGTGTTTTAGGCTTAATCTGATGAAAAATTCTCTTGCTATCCAGTCTGACAAAAGCCAAAACCCACACTGTTCTCAAGAGGGCAGTTACTTGAGTAATCAAATACTTTGAAAATGTGGATCACATCCTAGAACCAGGTATGTCAATTAATTCCACAAAGGGAAAGTATTTGTAAGAAATTTAACAATCATGTAACTGTGCTATATTTCTCGGTTAGAGTTACAAAATTATACAAAGGGTACTTGAACAAAGCCATTACTTAAAATAAATAGTGAGGCACTGGAGCAGGTTTCCCAGAGAAGTTATGGATGCTCCATCTCTGGAAGTGTTCAAAGGAAAGCTAGATGGGACTCTGAGCAACCTGGTCTTGTGGACGCCCATGGCAGGGGGTGGGAACTAGACCTTTAAAGTCCCTTTCAACCCAAACCATTCTTTGATTCTATGCTTCTTTGACATAAAATAGATAATTAAGTAGTCCTCTGTAAGCCAGGGAAAACCCTCTGTATAAAACAATTTCATATTCAGGTGTTTCCTCTCTCTTGCTGAGATTGTTAATAACAGAAACTCCGTTCAGTAGTGGGTGCTTCGGCACGTGGGATTTGACTTTCACATTCAAGCAATTCTTTTGGGGAACCTTATGCGTCTGGATAGACTTACTATCTCAAATAAATATGATAATTTTGGGTAAAGTCTTATGGAAGAGATGATTAGCTAATGCACCTGTGCTAGTTTCCTCTGAGTTCATAGTGCCTACTAAGAGGCAGGAAGGCAATAGTATAAGAAAATGAAAAGTTAAATTTCCTTGGTTTTGAGGGATGTAGTATGTTGAAAACCAGATTTATTTTTTTCCTAGTGATACTTGACTATTGAGAAAACTTCAGTTGCATTTTCTGTCTGTTATCTCTGTATGCTCATACTTATTGCTGTTTTCAAAATATTCCTGTGCTGGTACTGCATGACTGTGAGGAGCCAATTTAACCTTGATTTCTGTCTCACAAGCTCTGGGGCTTTTTGGCTTTGGTTTTTTGAGTCTTGTCTTTTTGGGGCTTTTTTGAGTAATGGCTTTTGGGTATGGGAGTCTTTTGTGTCTAGTGTTTTTGATTTGGCTCCAGCCTGCTGAGGCCTGCTTCTTGCCCTGGCCCTAGCTTTTGTCTTGTCCTTTTTGCCCTGGCTATAGCCTACTTTTTGGCTCTTCTGCTCTCGCTGGCCCTTGCTTGCCTTTGCTCACTTCACACTCGCCCTCTCGTTGGGCATTTGGCAGGAGACCAGCTGATCTCCCAGCCTCATGTGCAGCCTGTGTCCTGCCCTACCCCCTCGGCCATCCCAGCTGCAGCTGTCCTGCCTCCCTATGTTCCTGCCTGACGCCCTGCCTGCTTCATCCCTGGGTTCCTGCCTGAGCCACCTGCCTCTCGGATCCAGCCCATGGTCGCAATCCCTGCCACGACCCTGTCCAAAGTTCTGGACCTCCTGCCTGAGCACCCTCTCTTGCCTCTCTGATCCAGCCCCTTAATAAAAACTGAATATGCATATGAAAATGTCCAGGATCAGGCCCCCCTTATAACAGCTAAAGAGGTGCCTTTTACAGCTACATGAAAAAGCTCATTAAAGTGAAAAGGGAATTCAGTCGCCACCCCCACAAAACCAAAACTGAATATGTTTGGTGTGATTCCTTAAGCGACAGAGACCAAATCTTGCTTAGTGAGAAGGAGGCAGAGGGTCACTTGGGGTCCCGGTGGTTCCCTCACCTCTGGAGACTGCTGGGTGCTGTGGTCTTTGACCCAGGGGACTGCTTATTGGGCTGGTGGTCTACGCCCCTTGGACAGAGGTGATCCCCTTGCTATAGAAGGGACTACAGACCAGTTGCTGGAGACTGTCTATAAGGCTGCTTGCCTACAATTTAAGGACAATTGTAACCTAGTGCCCTTCCAAGAATCCCCCATGATGCTCACGGTAGATGCTGAGAGAATGACTCCTCTAATTCATGGGCTTCCCAACTCTCTAAAATACCCGTCAGTATTCAATTGCAGGGAAAGATACAGGCTTTAACGCCCTTAGAAAAGGTTGCTGCTGCTCTGGAAGGTACTATTTTTACCTTGCAGGGAATGTCCCAACCCAGGGAGGCAAAGTGTGGAACTGGAGATACATTGCCCAAGAATTAATTAATTTTGGGCAAAAATATGGTCCCTTAAAAGCAGCTGTGAGCAGGTAGGAGACCTGTGGGCTCAGGAATACCCATCTCAGCTCAAGGTTATCACCCAGAATTCCCCCCTCAATCCAATCAGGGGGGATGGGATCGCCTGCCCACAAGACAGGCTAATCGGGGCGCAGAGTGGTTGGAAGGGAATCCTGAAAAGGGTGATGGATGGTCTCTCCACGGACCTATTGGAAGAGGCCTCAGACACATTTTATTAACAGCAGCTGTCGTACCTAAAAAACAATTACTAACAGGTTTAGTTGACAGTGGGGCTCAGATATCAGCCCTGACTAAGCAGGATGATGTCACTCATGCAGTCATCCCATCTAAATGGCCCTTGCTTATACTAAATCCATTGGGGGTGTCAGAATCAGCAGGCACTGCTGCAGTCAGTCTAATACGAAATCTAAAAAAAACTTTACTCTCTCTAAACAAGAGCCGTAGTTATCATGGCAGTAGGGAAGTTTCCCCTAAGCTTACTGGGACTAGATGTTTTGAAAGGGAGAACATGGTATGACAACCTGGGGCTACAGGGGTCCTTTGGATCCACTAACCACAAAATCTGAGTGCTACAGATGGCCCCAAATGTTGAATCATATCCATTGCCCTTGGGAGCCTGAGAGGGAATTACCCCAGTCCTTAGAAGCACATACTCAAGGTTGGCTTGCCACCAGGGAAAATTGCAGGATATGCATTTCAACCTTCATTTCAGTGAAGAATGTTGAATCTTGCTTGAAAGACACCCCCTTGAGGAGCATCCACTGCATTTAGGAGAAGGACAAGGATCATGGGGGGCTTGACATGTTGATTATATTGGACTTTTCAAGAGATCAGAAGTGAAACAGCATATGTTAGTAAGGGTGGAAATAATTTTGGGACTCACCCAAGCCAGGACTTTTGCCTAAGCCACAGGGGAGAAAACACCATTAAGGCCCTGAAAGAATGGTTTGGGATTTTCCCCAAACCCCAAACTATCCAATCTGGCAATGGTACCCACTTTGCAGTGAAAGCGGTACAAGAGTGGGTTGCTGAGGGTGTAATTGGGTGGGTGTTTCATACACCCTACTATCCCCAGGCAAATGGGTAATTGAGAGGAGAAACAAACTACTGAAAAGGTACTTAAAACCTCAAAAAACAGAATGGGCAAAATGACTGGGAGAAGGGGTGTCATTTGTGAACAACAGATGGAGGGTGAATGGTTGCCGCAAGGTTATTGCTTTTTGCCTCCAGACCTCCACAACCCTTCCTGTTCATGCTAGCCCAGAACACCCCAGTGACGCATCCTTTTCTTCTGGACAGCTCATGCTGGTAGAACTCCTGACCATTGGAAAGGTACCACTAGTGCTCAATACCCCTTTGAACAAATATACCTAGATGGCAAGAGATGCCTATAGAAAAGAGCACAAAATTAACACCAGATGGATTATTCCCAAATTATGATGCCATAAGTACTTTCACAGCTTCAGAAGAACCAAGAACCTGTTTGTGTTGCAGGGCAAAGACCAGGAGACACCAGATGCTGGTGATGTTTATTGTTGTTATGATTTGGGGATACTACCCAACAGCCATTAGGAGAGCTCTCCCACACATATTGGGACCCATAGGAGACAAATTAGTTCCTAGCTAGGGAAGACAAGTTGTAAAAGTATATCATTTAACAAATTACTGGGTTTGTGGGAGCCCTCTTGGATTACAAAGCCAGCCTTGGGTGTCTATACACCAGAATTTAATACCCCAGACTATTTCTTTGTAATTCATAAAGTGCATGGGGGGATGTAGCTTTCATCTGCAGCTCAGAAGACAACTGGAGAATATAGACGTTGAAAGAAGTTGTGGTCTGACTTGAACAGAGAGAGAGAACCTTTGCTTTCAGAGATAGAAGGGAATTTTGCTTCCAGAGATAGAAGGGAACTTTTGCTTCCAGAGACAGAGGAAGAGAACTTTTGTTTCTATAGTAGAACAGCTAATCATTAAAAAATTGCACCCCTTAAGCCAGTGATCTATGGAGGCAGTTGTGGGAAGACTGCCAAAACATGAGAGGGACTTCATGATTGCAGATTTCTGGGCGGGCTACTATTCATGAAAATTAAAACCACAAGAAACTGTTTCCTGTTGTACGGCAGGAGAGGCTACTCTCTTCAAGCGAAATGAAGAAAGATTTATTTTTTGGAAGTGGTAAACTGACCCAAAATTCCAGGTTTTGTCTCTTCACATTGTTGTTGGGAAGGATAGAGACTGGGAGGAGGAAGGGTGTTCTAGAGGTTTATTTTAGTTCTTATCATTCTCCTTTTAGTTATGTTAATAGAGTTTTCTTTACATCCTATTCAGTTTTGAGCCTGTTTTGCTCCTAAAGCATTTTCTCTTAATGCTTATCTCAACCCCATGACCTTTCAACTGGTTTTTTCTCCTCCTCTGCTCCAGTTATAGCAGAGGAAGATAAGTAGATGTTTTTGTGAGTGCATTGGTGTTTGGCCAGTGATCAACCCACTACACCTGTTTTTTGTCCTTTTTGTCCTGGCTCCAGCCTGCCTTTTGGCTCTCCTGCCCTCACTGGCCCTTGCTCACCCTTGCTCACTCCCCACTTGCCCTCTTGCTGGGTGCTTGGTGGGATGCCAGCTGATGTCTGAGCCTCGTGTGAGCCTGTGTCCTGCCCTATCCCCTTGCCTGTCCCAGCTGCCACCTCTCCTGCCTCCCTGTGCTCCTGCCCAATGCCCGGCCTGCTTCCTCCCTGTGTTCCTGCCTGAGCCACTTGCCTCTAACCCTGCTTCCTTGATCCAGCCCATTGCTACGATTCCCTGTCCAAGGTTCTGGACCTCCTGCCTGAGCACCCACTCACTCACCTCACGTCCAGCCACCCATCCCTGTGAGAGCTGTGCTTGTGGAGCTGCATCTCTCTGAGAGCTCTACAGGCTCCCCAGCAGGCAGCGTGCACATTCCCCCCATTGTGTGGACGTGGATGGCACTCCACAGCCCTCTGGTGCTAATGCCTGCTTTTTCTCTTTGTGTCCCCTCTCTCTCTTGCTCTCTCCCATCCTTTTGCACTTCCTCCTTTTCTGTCTTTTCTTGTCCTCATTTGGAGGGCAACTCCCTTTTTCTTGTTTCTTTTTTTTTTTTTTTTTCCTTAGCAATAAATGGTTCTCAGATGTTGTCTCATTTGACTTAATTTCGTCCTAGACCATCTATTTTTAGAAGAACTCCTCACAGTTCCCCACAGTCAAGCACAACAATGGGGTTTGTTTTCTTATTATGGTCCTCCCCCCTTGGAGTTTATACAGACAGGAAGAAATTTATTTTGACTAATTATTCACAGGTGTCATATTCAGATTGACTCTCATTTTATGATAATTTATTTAATGTTGCTGATGAGTGTAGTATAGTCTCACTCAAAAGACATAAGCAGTAATATGTTTTCTTGAGGTACAATAATAATTTGGCAGAGTTCAGTAATTTTTATGGAATTTAACTAAGTTTAACAGTGATTTACAATGTTCAATAAGTTTAATGTCAAGGCTCACCTTATTAATTAACGTATGGCTGAAACATATGAAGAAAAACTGAGTTTAGGGGTGATTGATGCAGAGATTGGAGATGCAAAAGATAAGGAAAACCCTCCCATTGAATAAAGAGGTACAGAATGGACTTCTCTTATTTTCTAAACTTCTTGTGGATCCTAGGTGCAGCCCAGTTCTACCCTAGTCTCAGACAATAGTTTGTGGAATAGTTTTGATCTACACAAAGTTTATTAATATTGAGCAGCTACATGAATTAGTAATGTTTCATTAGTGTTAATTAGCATGTTATCAATTACACACTGAAGATTTGTCATGAATAAAGGATGTCTCCACCCCAGGCAAGGAAGGATTTCATTGTCTCAGACAAGTGCTCTCAGCCTTTGACAGGAGTTTCTGCTCCAGGGGAGAGTTGCTTGGCAAGCAGTCCAGCTTCAGTTCAGGGAGATTTTAAACTGGGGCCAATCTGATCAGAATATTTACAGAGTGAAGTAGTTGGCTGCCAGTCAATAGCATAGACAAGACAGATTTTGTTTGAGCTTTGGTGTCTTGTTCTGTACTTTGTTTTACTTTGAACTAACTTTTCAAAATACTTTTCTGAGGCACTTTCAGTATCACGTACTTGAGTAAGGAGCTTTTCTGCTCACAGGGCCATCACAGGACATGAGACCTGTTGCTCCTTAGTCAGAGTCAACCAAACTACAGCCTGGGATCAAATGTACCCATCACATTTACCTATCATTTCATACCTCTACAAAACTTTTTTTTTAAATTTGATCATCACACTTTCAATTGGAATCAATTAATTAATCAGTTTTTAATACGTTCATTTGTCTAGTTTCCAAATGACTGAAAACATTTCACATGTAGTATCTGATGACCCTGTTGCATTCCCATCACGTTTTATTGCAGTCTGAAATGGTTGCATATCACAGCTATTGCAAGGGAAATCTGATCAGTTGTAGCATTTGCATTTAAAGTCTTGTCTACATGTCTAACGTGTATAATTATCCATGTCTAATGTATAATTTCATTACTAACATAATATATTGTGGTGTAAAGTACAAGTTTTTGTAGTGGGAAGGGATTTCATTAATTCAAATCACTCATTTGGTGTATAGATCACAGTGTTTGGTTAGTGCAAACAAGTGATATACAACATTTTTGGGGGTTAAAATTTTCTTTCCTTTTGTTTCTTTCTCTCATGGAATTTTGTCCCATTTGTTGCTAGTAAGCAATAATTACCAATATTTAAGAAAAAACGAAGATGTGGCTGGGTGTCACAACATTCCATTGAATTGGCCCTGGCTGGGGGTGGGTTGCAGGTGATAATGTGAGAAAAAAGGGTGAGGGGGCTACCCCGGAGGTTTGGCTGGGTTTTTGGTCAGTCTGGTTTCCAGCTTCAGGGAAGGAAGGAGCTATTTGCTGTTTTTCCCTGCCACCTGACTTCTTGGAGCTCAGAAGTGGCGCTTGTGGTACTGAAACATGTTTTCATAGATGAAACTTTCATAGGAAGGTTGCATGTGGTAAGCTCAAGCATCAAACACAGATCAATACATTCTAATCAGTTCTACTGGCCCCTTTTGAAAAGCTATTCATGATGTCTGTAAATACCAAGTGCCTGAAAATAAATTACAGCTCTGCTATCTCACCAAAATAAAACACGGAACAAAGAGGCTCTTAGATGTAAAAGCAAAAGCGAAATTGAGTTGTTTACAATGTACTAAGATCCTACAGAAGTTTAAGATCAGAGAAAAGAAATTCATTTTCTTTCAAAAACCTTTATGAAATTGTTGTATCACACATTTACAGGCATACAGATTTTCTGTTCATGGTGCCAAAGAATTCATCTGTTTTCACTTCAGGTCAAAGACATTATTTGTCACTTACTGTCAGAAAGCTGCTATGAAAGATTACTGCTATATGTGGAATGCTGAGAAATATATGTGTGTTTCACGATTCTACTTTACATACCTGAAACTCAAGTAATTCTTCAATATCACTATAAGAATCAGAAAGATGATTTTCTCAATTTCTAATCAACTCAAGAAATTATGAATTCAAGCATCAAATTTTAAATATAGATTCATGTCCTTCATGCATCCTCCTAAATGTAGTAGAAGCTACAAAGGAACTGCTAGACCTAGATTAATATTCCATCCTGCATGAGAGAATCAAAATCCATAAAAAAAAATCAGTTGGTCTGTTTTAAAGGAGGGAAATTTCTTCCTGCATTAAGATTGGGATATCAGCTTTGTCCTTAGGCACATAAAGAAATTAGATTGAGGAGGAGGAGAGTGTATGGGGGTGCACTGTAACCCAAAATTTGTTATGGTAGTGTGGTCCAAAAAGAGGTATTTTTCTTTTTCTCTCTCTGGACATTTGCTGTTGGCAAAGAACGAAGTGAGTAAAGAAATCAAAAACTAAACTCCTCAGTAATCTCAATTATATTTTATTTTTCAAGTTATAAAATAATATAAAACATTTTTATAATATACAAAAATTTCTAGCATTCTTATAAATTTCTATGTTTGAGAAAATAAGGGCTTGTATGGCCTTTTCAAGTTCAATTGACTGGGGATGGCATTAGGATGAGGTCTTCTTCATGTGGAAGTCTGAAAGAACATAAGTTAATCACTATAAAAAATATTCATAACTTCCTGGTAGATTGGGGATGTGCATTATGGACTGAGAATTGCCCTTTGGCATTTCCAGGAGTTCTGTCCCTTAAGTCTTGAATGCCTGAGGTGAGATTTCTGCTTTAGGTGTTTTATGTGTTCTTGTCTTTCACAGTGAGATTATATAAATTTTTTAGGGCTTTGTCATCTAAGGTGTCCTTAAATATTCTCTTTAGAAGAAAAATAAGCCTTAAATTTGTACCTCTGGCCAAATGAAGATTGAGTTCCATCTTACCCATTATAAATCTCTCTGATAAAATTTTGGCACTTTTCTGTGTTGGTTTGAAAAACACACAAACCAGCAACAAAATTCCCCAAAGTTATCTGAAGATGATGAAATATATAGCAAAATCAATAGGACTATTGGAAAAGAATTTCATATCATATGCTGATTTCCTCCCTCTCCCCCTCCAAAAATGGAAGAAATAAAATAAATCTTGGAAAAAGCTTTTGTTACAAAATTTTAACTCTAAGATAGATTTTCTTTTTATTACACAGGCAAGAAAACAAAGCGGCATATTATGGAAACTATGCAATAATTAACTCAGAAATGAATGATGAAAATAATAAAATTCATTAACATGCTGGGAACTGCCTCAAAAAGAAAGGCCATTTATTTTTGTATGTTATATCAATTTTCTTCACAACTACCTGGCCTATCAAACTCAATCTCTCAGAAAATAAAAGGGAATATGATCTTATTTCTTCTTGGAATAAAAAGCCCTAATAATTGGCATGTTCTGATTATGTAAGCTGTATTTTGTTCTTTGTGTATTTTACTCTTGCTAGCAAGGATACACAAATAAATTCCAAACTTTCTGGAAATGTAAAGTTTCAGGTATAGTCAGGAATGACGTACCATAGTTCCTTACCTCCTAGGTTCCTACCTTCATTAAAATCTGTATTCAATAATAAAAATTATTTTTTAGTAAATTCTTGAAAACCTCCCCAAATTATAGACTGAATCTTGTCAGGGATTTTTTTTTAATAGTAAAATTAAAATACCATTAGAAAGACACTGCTTCACTTGTTATTTCCTGTCCCTAGGGAAGATAGGCAAAGTTGGGTGGATCACTTATCTTTCAAATGATCAGTTGATTTCAGATAACTATAGGATTATCAATAACTTTATTTTTTAATAGATCTATAGATTTTCATTTTGCTTCCATTTTGGATATCAAAGGCAATCAAATCAACCTTGCTATTTTAGACGTCCAAGAAGTGAGGCAAATGTATGTACTTAGCAAAGAAGTGGTGTGAAGTCCTTTACTATACCTTATTATAATTCTCTTTTCATTATGCTTTAACATTAGCTGTTATTCCCTGTATTGTCACTTGCTTGCAGAAGCATAAAAATACTGCTTAACATAATAGCAAGTTTATCTTAAAGAGATTTAAACATATAATGAAATTGAAGGCATTTTTTTTATGTTATTGCCCTATAAATGAGGAGAAAAAACCCCTAAAATAATATTCAGTTATACCTAGAGCTTTCAGGATATGTTTCTACTTTTATTACATTTTTAGTTGTTAATTGTATAGTGCTGGGCAGAAAATTCATAGAATGTAAACCCTTCCAAAGCCAAATCAGGACTATGGCTTTTGTGGAATTACTGATGGCAATGACAGTGCCAGAAAGAGCAGAGTAGGAAAGTAAAGAGAGTTGTTACCTGTATTTTTGTCCTGCTTGGTTAATGAGTTACCAACTTTGCATAAAGAGGCATTAGAGTTTTGACCCTGGTTATTGCACAAAAAACAAATGGAAAGGTTCATAGCTTTGCTTATGCTTTGTTTCCTTACTGTGAACTGAGAGGAATAAAGATTTCTTAACATTTCCAGTCACAGAAAATATGTAAAACAGCTTTTGTTGAAATGCTGTGTCTAATCTCCTGAATTGCTTATATAACCCCATTAGCACTGAAAAAAACATGTTTGGTTCTACATTTTGCAGGCATTATTTTAGGGATGTGTAGCTAATCAAAGGCCTTGCAGAACCTGAAGATCCTCTGTTCTCTTTGTATTCTGCTTTTTTTATAGATGAGTTGAGTAACATATTCAGGCAACAAATAATACAGGAAAGTTTTTTTTCCCTGAAGTCAGCCATCAGAATTAAGGCAAATGCATCTTCATTTAATATAAAAATACTTTTTCCTTTACTTGTAGGTCACATTTGTTATGAAAAATGAATAGCCTTTAAAAGTGGAGTTATGCATTTGAGAATATAAGCGTAATTTGAGGTTAGTTATGTTCTATTTCTTTCTAATGCAAAAGGCAGAAGACATGAGTTTGTTGTTCTTAAGGAAAATGGATGATAAAGAAAGATTTGTTTAGAGAAATTTCCTGTTTAGACAACAAAATTATTCGTTGTGAGGCTATACTAGTCAAAAGAAATAGAACCAAATATACAAATATCTTACATTTTTCCATCTTTGAGGACACCTGTGACAGATGTTATTAAATTGTAGCATACATGGAAGTACATTATTTTATGCAATACATGCTATTTAATTCCAAGGAAGTGACCTCAAAATAATCTTCTGTCACCATTCATTAAAAGTTAATGTCTATCAAAGCTGAAATTGGTAGGTTCCATCCCATGTTGTTGCTTCCGTTCTCTGACTGGGGGAGTCTGCAAATTATATTAGAGACACTACAATATGAGGGAAACTTTGGTTACCATAGTTACTGATAAATGTTTCTTCCAATTTCTCTTCCTCCAAACATTTTTGTCCACAAGCAGTCCCATGTTAATGAAGAGTGATTTCAGGAAGCATGTGGTCAAATTTTCTGTAATCAGTGTTATGAAGATTTGTGAAATATATATTTTTTCCATATAATTTGATCATACATGGCATTAGTGAGATATGGTGCCAAATATTCTAAAGATCTAATTATTTTTCTGTATACATCACACTAAAACTATAAGGCATAAGGAAAAGATAAGACTTAGGCTCAGGGTGATTCTTATGGAATGAACAACTATTGTTTTAATATTTTCAGGTGAAACTGAATATGCAAATTTAATGATTTTCCATTATTTTATATGTAACATTAAATTGCTTATATATACCATTTCACCAATTGCTTATATATACCCTAAAATTGCTATATTGCTACATTGGAATATGTTATATGTAAAATAATGGAAAATTATTAAAATTAATGGAATTAATACATGTGTTTTAATATTATTTTTTAAAACAAGATGATATGCAGAATTTGGAGTGGATTAAAACTTTTATTATAGTATTTTTCTGAGTAATTATTAGGAAAGATCCATTACATATCAGAATACATAAGTGTACATATATATATATATACACACAATATATATATTGTGTAAATATATACACAATTATATATATATAATTGAGCTATAAAACTCAATATACTTGGGTTTTCAGTTCCTGCATAAGATTTCCCCCTTGATGGCTCCTCAGTGCCATTTTTATCTTCTACAGTATTTTTAGAGGACATTTTGACAGGTTTGGGTGAGAGTCAGCAACATATGACAGGTACAGCTGCTCAGAATATTGCTGAGGTTCTGCTCCACAAGTTGCTTTAGGCAATAAAAGCCCATCATCTCGCATATACTTACCTTTCATATATATAAGTATTTAAAAAGCACGTGTCTTTATGGGTCTTATATAAATATGCACATCTATACATAGAAGTATAGTTTTTCATGCATCAAATACTAGATCTGGACAGCTTTCATCTTCCATATGAACAGGAGATAAAGAAAGAAAGGAGATCCTTGTGTGAAATTGAGATGAAAAGTGAGTGTGGCCTTTGAGAAATCAGCTCAGAATATGTATCACTCAGTTCTAGTTGTGAAGTTATTGGTACATACGTTCTGGCATTTTAATCACAGTTGATGGTTTCTATGCCTTTTTTTCTATGCCTTTTATGAGTCTTTAGGACAAACACTTAGGAACTGAACTTAAGATAAAATATCTTCTTCTGAGCAACTTTCCATCCCTGCTATGCACTTCTCTCTCAGGCTTCCCAAGACTCGGGAAAGCAATTACTAAAGAAAGAGAAACTCTGAACTTTCATAACTCCTGTTTTTAATGATAGGGAGTGGCACTACATGACCATTTACCCATGAGAAGAACAGTGTCACTGATTGGGTTAGACCAGGAGAGACTAATGCAGTTATGTTCTTAAGGGTTTGATGAAAAATGCATCTTTCACCTCTGCAAGTGAGCACCAGCAGTAATTCAAGAGTATTATATGTGTGTGTGAGGTAGTTTGCAGGATCTGTTCTATTTGTCACTGGAATTCATTGTACAGCATTTGGCAAAGTCTGAGTTGTTTCAGCCCTGGAACAGTTTCCCCAAATCCTCTTCTGTGCTTGTATTTTAAAAGTAGTTTGGGGGCATCTAAAAAAGAAGGGAAATCATAAACCTTTCTAATATTTACAGCAATATCATTACTTAATACTTCTGAAAACAACTGCTTATAGTAGCATAGGACTTTAGTACTCTGAGATTCACAGTTGCATGTATGAAAAATGTCCCAATATGAAGGAAAAGATTTTCTAAGACTCCTGACTGAACAAGCTGCTCAAGCCTCAGTTGGTGGCATCAGACCTCAGGGAGGCAATTAAATTTTTTTTCTTAACTTGATAATTGATGAATTTACTGCTGTAAGGATGAGTCCTTTTTTCCCTCAGAATGTTGCTAGTTGTCTGGAGAATCACTTGATAGATTTAATTTTTGATATTTTTAAACACAGCGATAAAAAGAAAATTCGCCTCTAAACCCACAATACTCTGAGAGATTATTGTTTTAGCCAATGGTAGCCAACATTACTTTCTGCTTGCAAGTTGCTGGCTAATAAAAACTGATCATTTTAATACTATTGTTTTTTGTTTTCAAGGATGTCCTGTTTGAATTTATATCTCACTTGTTTTGTGAACAGTTGTGTTTTGGTTTTCATCTATAAAAAGTTCATTGGCTATCACTAGTCACATATGCTAAGCAAAAACCCTGACCAGTTCTGTGAATTTCTAGGATCTATTTTTGTAAATTCTCAATGCATTATTTTCAATCACAGAGTATTTAATGCATAACAGCAAAAAAGTTGGGTTTTTTTCAGCACAGCGTATGGGCTTTCACAGATAGGATGTGTTTAGCAGGGGTACAGAGAATCATAGAATCACAAAATAAACTGAGGGACCCATCAGTATCATCCATTTGAGCTCCTGGCCCTGTATGGAATGCCTCCACCCCCTCAGGGAATTCCCCAGGGTTCTGCCTTGGAAAGATGGATCATCAGAGAGCCCCCTGTCCAAGCTGAAGGAGAGGACCCTCCCATGGTACCCTGCACAGTGTGCTCTGTCCCAGTCTCTCCTCTCCCCGTGCCCTTGGTGGTCCTGGGTTCCCCCTCCCACACTTCCCTGTTGGTTGTGGTGTCCTGGGTGCCCAGCCCCATCTTCCCTATGGGCCACTGACCTTGCCCTGCCCCCTGAGCTGCCCTGGTGCCTCAGACCATCGATCCTGACCCCAATATAGGCCTGTGCAGAGCACACGGTCTGGTCTTTGTTCCTGATCTTCCTTCAGTGCCTCGAATAAACTCCTGCCGGGACTGATTTCACACAAAGGCCCTTCTGCCTCTCCTTGCTGAGCTAGCCTTGTAGCATACGTGGGTGTGTGAGCCTGACTGCTTTGCCTGAATTTATCTCAAGTGGCCTTTCCACAGGAGAGGCCTATTGGGATATTAGGTAGCAGCTTCACCATCTAAAGAGCACGTGGCTACAGCCCTGCACTGGACATCCTCAACAATCCCACCTGAAACATGCACCTGAAAGCATTGTCCAAATGTTTCTTGAACTCTGTTGGGCTTGGTGCTGCGACCACCTCCTTAGGGAACCTGTTCTAGCATGCAGCCACACACTGGGTGAAAAACCTTTTCCTAATATTCCATCTAAAGCTCCCCTGACTCAGCTTCAGGCCATTCCCACTGGTCCTGGCCATGAGACTAAAGAGATCAGTATCTGCCCCTCCTTTCCTACTCATGAGGAAGTTGTAACTGCAATGAGGTGTCCCCTCAGTCTCCTCCAGGCTAAACAGACCAAGTGACATCAGCCGCTCCTCATAAGTCTTGCCCTCCAGACCTTTCATGATCCTTGTCTTCCTCCTTTAGACGCTCTCTAATACCATAATTTTTCTTTATATTGGGGTGCCTAGAAACTGCACACAGGACTCAAGGTAAAGATGCATTTTTATATTTTCACACAGTTAAGGTGACTCACTAAATTCAGGAGAAACATCACAATATTTTATGGCTTGCTCTAGTCAGAAATGTGCGAATATACACGGTCTAAATAATTTTGTCTACTATGACATAAATAACAAATATCCAGTACCAAATGGATCACTTACTCATCTTGGTCCTGACATTAGAGTTTTAGAAAGACAGTTATTACCACTTGCCTATACTAGGAAAACACTCTTTTGAGACTGTTCTCTGAAACTACAGCCAAGTGGTATGGATTGGTCGACATCCATACTGCTAAATTCCTTAATCCTCAAAACCAGCCTGACCACACCCAAACTCCTTAATAGAAAGAGCCTGTGGTGCTCAGCCCATACTACCTCCAGGTAGGGAGTGAGTGGGTGAGCTCAGCATTATTTTGTATCTACTGCCTAGGAAACCTGCATTGTGCCATGTCTGGGATAGACAAGAATTGATTTCAGCTATTTCAATGCAATTATTTGACCTATTATTTTTGCAGGAGTTAAAGACACAACCACAGAAAGTGTACCATCCATTCAGAAAAATATTTCATTTTAGCTTATATTATCTACTGCTGAATTTTTTGGAACTCTTTGGTAATATGAACAATTTTATAATAAAAGTATGAAAACCAAAATCCTGTCTAGGGTCACCCTGACTTTCCATAGCATATATAATATATTGGTAAATATACCTTTGAAAATTAGGTCCTAGATCTAAATAATGCATTGCTGTTATGTGTTTTTTATTGCTTTCATACATGTCTCAAAAAATTAACCAACACTGTGCTCACTTAATACTGGGGATGTGTATTTATATGTATTTCATAAACATAAACCCTTTAAATTACCAAGCAAAGGAGGTGAAAAAGAAGTTTGAATGTAATTTCTAATAGACAGATTGTGGTCTAACTGTATAGCAAGTCCGCCCCTCCAAGAAGAGGTGTTAAGGCTGTGGCAGTAAAACCCTTGAGCAAGGTGTTTGTTTCCCCTGAAAAGGACTCTTGGTGAAAACAGTGCTCTTTCGCCAACTGTAAGGTGCTAATAGAAAAATTTCCTCTTCATCTTTCCATTCCAAAGAAGAGTTGTTTTATTCTGTAAAATATAAGCACTTTTCACTTGAAGGAGCAAACCCTCTAGATTTCAAGAAATCGGATCAGTCTTGATTGCAGTATCACCAAAGCAAAATATTGTATATTTTATTTCTTATCTAAACAAATTTTAAAATTATTTACTCCATGTGGAAAAGCCCCATTTCTGATTACATCTGCTGAGGGGTAGGGGAAAGACAGGTGTGTGATCTAGGTTAGATGCCATATGGTCTAGGATGACTCTGCTAGAGCAGGGAGGTTGGACCAGATAACCCACTGTGGTGCCTTTCAACCTGACCCATTCTGTGATTCTGTGCAATTCTGTGAAATTGTGCCACACAAACTTGTACCCCTTGGAAGAAAATAAGATTGCTTAATTTTTTTCTCTTTCTTTTTTCTACAGAATGTAATTATTTTGTAGTATAATTGTGCATGAAACAATAAAACAGATAATTTCTAGTTTTCTAGTACTAGCACAGTGTAGCAATTTTTACCTTCTTTTGGACATCATTACACAAATGACCTGTAACACTGTTTCAGAGAAGCAGACTGAAGTCATAGTAATGATTTATTCCCTTTTTGTCAGTTCGTGTTTCTTTACAAATGAGCAACAAGATGATGACAGAGGCCTTTGAATGTCTTTTGACATCTAATTATAGTTTAATGGGATTTTTCAGTCTTAGATTCGCTTTAAATGTTGTTCTTCTTGGAAATAATACCTTTAACAGCTGAAATCTGTTCTTTCTTTAAAAGAGATTGGGTGACATATATGGCTCAAGTGATTAGGAGTAATATTTATCATACTTTCACTATAAATCATGCACCATTTTTTCCATCAAAGGAAAAAAGTCGCCAAAAAAATAAAGCTTTTTGTCATTATTTTGCCTAGAAATGACAATTCATCTGCAATAGTGAAATAACAAGAAGCAGAGAATTAATGATTTCAGTTTGAGGTTTTTATTGTATTTTGTATGTATTAGATTTTTCGCATAATCAGTTTAATGTGCTAATCAGACTTTGTCATTGGAGACTACCCAATAATACAAGACTGCTTGTGCACAAGACTGAGAACTAAGCAGTCACTTAACTCTACTTCTTCTCCTCCTACATGCACATCTACTCTACTGTTGCCTTTGGACTCTCTAAGATCTGGCAGCATGTCAAAACAATGGTATGAGACCTGATTACTTCAGCAATAAAAATAGATTTCCTATATAAATGTTAGGATGTCTGCACAGAAACCCAGTGCTACACTTTCTGCTGTAGGGTACCAGCTCTCTTGAAATGGAGAGAGGTTCCTGTCTGCAGCAGGAACCTGGGATACCTGCTGTGCCAGCCCCACTCTGACATCTCCAAGTGCAGCAGATGCAATCCCTACCAAGTAACAATGTTCCTTGCAAGTGTTTGCTGGGCAAGGTGCTTTCTGATCACTTCCTTAACTCAGGTGTACTTTTGAAATCTCATTTGGAAATAACAAACCTGGAGAAAGGTTTCCATCCATCCCAATTTTATTCCAGTCAGAGGTTTCTCCTGGTTTTGTCTTGTAGAATACCAGTTCTGTCACCTGCACCAGGAGGTAGGACAACTGAGCTGTTGAGCACCGTCTAGTCCAGTGGGTCACTGAAAACAAAATTAAAAGAATACCTCCTGTTGCTTTGTGCATATGTTGGTTCAGACCTAACATGACACATAATTAGCTGTTTTCTTCTCACTTGCCCAAATCATAATTAAATTTGTCTTTTCACTATTGTGGTAAGTGTGAATAAGGATTAACATATTTTGAATGTAA
The DNA here is from genome assembly GCA_013400495.1 of Nicator chloris. Classification (NCBI taxonomy): domain Eukaryota; kingdom Metazoa; phylum Chordata; class Aves; order Passeriformes; family Pycnonotidae; genus Nicator; species Nicator chloris. Next base: position 1,967 of record WAAE01019505.1, on the reverse strand, counting down.
AAGATTCTTATTAATTTACAAAAGAAATTATACCAAAATGTGAATATTCCCAAGCATGGAATATTTTTTTCGTTTACATGCAAATTTTTTATTAAAATATCCTTGATATTTTTATTGACTGACAAACAAAAATTCTGTTCCTAATGTCCTGCTGGTATTAGACTTCCGTACCTCCAACAGCCTAGCTACTCTTACTCAAACGGAAATTTCTGTTTAGTATGTACCAGCATTTATCTCCCTGCTTACACTTCATTAAAGAACCAAGAAAATGAGCTGTTAAATATTCTGAAATTAAGATTGGATTCCCCTCCCTCCCCATTTCCTCCCCAGCTTGCAACAGCTCGCTTTTTCCTGGACAGGCATTTTCACCAGAGAAAATACCAAAGTACTTTAGAAAGCTGTCAGGCGATGGAGATTGAGAACTCCTGCAAGCTGAAAACACTCCCTGTGTTTTTCACAACTAATTTATTTGCTTGTTTGTTTAATTTGGGCCTGTCACCCAAGCAATCCTGTCATGTGCTCTAGTAGCCAGCTGAGCTGGTACAACTGACTGGTACTCCGAGACTGCTCTGTATTGCAGCCTGTACCCTGCTGAGAACAACCAGGAGGAAAAGCAGTAGTGAATCCCAGCTGATTCCCTGCCTCGATCCAGTCATGCTCATCACTCAAAATCAAAGAAAACCTAGAGGGGCATACACTTCACTGAACAGGCCCTCCTGTACTTTTACAAAAAGAAGGAACATTACATCCAAGGGCTTTGTTTATTTTTAAATAATGATTACCTGGTAGTATATTTGCTACAGAGCCTGAAGGAGATGTTTTTGTCTCTAACATGCTGTACTGATGAGTGTAGATACTTAAATGTAAGCTGCAAGATCAATTGCGCTGGGCAAAGGCTCAGCAGTGGAGAGTGATTGAAAGGAGTGATTAAGAACAAAGCATGTCCAGAGAGTTGTCGTTTTAGCAGCTGTGAAAGAACTGGGGATCAGGTCTGTCTCAGTCAGCTGAGGATACTAAAGCAGGAATCACCCTGGTAACCTAAGAGCATGACAAACAGTGCTCGGATTTTTTGGTGAGCCACCACCTCGTTTAAAGTCTCATTGCTATGAATGCAGGTTTGGATTTTTGTCCTTGCTCATTTATGAACAGAATGGAAAATTTATTGCCAAAGACAGTCAGCCTGTAGATACTTTTATTAACTGGTGATACGGATAGCTAAAAACAGTTAAAGCAATTTCATTTACTTCTTTACCATAACACACTAAATTTTACATGCCAGGTAACAGATTGTCCATAAACATTATTTTTAAAATACAATAATTATAAAAGACAATAAAGGCATTTAAATATCTGCAACAGTATCAGTGATTCCTAGATGATTACTGATAACATGATTAGACTACCTAGTGTATTTTTCTGGGGACCATTCAGTAGTTAACAAATCTTAAAGCTTTGCTTGTTTAGTATATAAAAGTCTTCATAAGAAACAAAGACTTTACTGGAGGAATGAAAATTGCAGAATTGCACCAACATAATGGTCCATTTCTACAGCTTTAAGGATATTTGTGTGGGCATGTGAGGGAAGAAAGAGTGAGAGAGAAGAGAGAGTTATGTTTATAGCTTCCTTAAATGATTTAGAAATCATATTTCAATTTGTGGTTCTTGCACAGACTGCTCTGGCAAAGCTCTCTCAGATTTAATTTGAAGTTTTGTTGGTGTAAAGATTATCTTTACATCTCCTAAATCCCTCTGATTTTTTTTATTTATGTCTTACAAACAATGAATTACATTCAGGCAAATTCCTCTTATTTAACATCTTACATGAAGTTTTTTTCCTACTATACTAAAACAAATGTCACTAAACAAAACTAAAGTAAACTAAAATAAAATAAATTGAACTATTTTATTGGGTTTGCATGACCACCTTTTGGTAGCAGAGACCTTCCTGCAGCCTGTGGAGGAGCCCA
>WAAE01019504.1:0-11479 GCA_013400495.1 Nicator chloris | reverse complement strand
CCGCAGGACTTCTGACTTTCGTCTCATCCACTGGCCAGAATCTGTTCCAGCCCTACTCTTCAGGAAAAAAGAACCCTGAGATCAAATTTCCCTGGCCTCTATGAAGCAGAGCTGTTTGAGGCTCCTGGTTTGTTTTTTTGTTGTTGTTGTTTTTTCTTGTTAATGCAGTAATAGTTGTTGTTTGTTTTGTTTTGTTATATACACATACATACATATATCAGTAAAGGACTGCTATTGCTACCCTCAATATCTTTGCCTGAGAGCTCCCTTAATTGTCAAAATTGCGATAATTTGGAGGGAAGGGGGTTTGATTCATACATTCCAAGGGGGCTTTGCTCTTCCCCCATCAGACACCTGTCTTTCAAACCAAGACACACCCTCTCCCCACCAGGAAGAAGGAGGGGACTGTAGAGATGGAGGGGTGTAGAAATGGGTTTCTACTCAGGGTGGCAGGCAAATCCCCTCCCAACCTACTTCACCTTCCCAGGTGCCCTCATACAATAGTTATGAACCCTGGAATCTGAGGACCAGGGAAATGGCTGGAGGGGTTGCCTAGGGCAGGGCAGCCTACCCACTGCATCATGACCTCCTCAGTTAAGAAAAAAAGAAAGGTTGTAGTAGTAAAGAAGTAGTAGTCATTGGTGACTCTTGAAAGGAACAAAGGGCCCAGTATGCTGACTGGACCCAACCCATAGGGAAGTATGCTGCCTTCCTGGGGCCTGGGTAAGGGACATGACCAAGAAACTTCCCAACCTGGTACATCCCACTGACTTTTACCTGCTACTGCTTTTTCAGGTGGGCAGTGGCAAAGTCCCAGCAAGAAGGCTGCAGACAACCAAGAGGGACCTCAGGGCCTTGGGACAACTGATTGAAGGATCTGGAGCACAAGTTGTGTTCTCTTCTGTCCTGCCAGTTCCCTGCAGGGAATGATGGGGCAATAAACAGGAAAATCATGCAGATGAACACCTGGCTTTGAGACCGGTGTTATCATTAGAATATTGGGGGGTTTTACCATGGGTCATTTTAGGTGACACTGAGCCTGCTGGCAACAGACAGAATCCATCCATCTCAAAGGGGAAAAAAAGGATTTTAGCTCAGGAGTTATCAGGGCTCATTGTGACAGCTTTAAAGTACATTTGAAGGAAGATGGGGACAAAACCAGGCTCAACAGAGATAAGCCTGGGGGTGCCATGCAAATGTTTGAGGGACAGTGTGCTACCAAGGTCCTTCAGTCCGCCATATCAGAGGAGGTAGGGGATGGAGATCCATGCAAAAGTAAGGATGCAAGGGTTAATGATGTGTTAGAAAGTTAGAAATCCCAGAAGTACCTGAGAATGGCCACACATGAATTAGGGCTTCTCCCCACAAAAAGGCAGTAGGGTTATTAGCCCAACTGAAGTGCATTTACACCAATGCACACAGCATAGGCAACAAACAGGAGGAACTGGAAACTATTGTACATCAGGAAAACTATGACAGTTGCCATCACAGAAATATGGTGGGATGATTTGCATGACTGGAATGCTGCAATGGATGGCTTTAAATTCTTCAGAAGGGATAGGCAAGGAAGGAGAGGCAGTGGGGTAGCCCTGTATGTTAGGGAGTGTTTTGATTCTTTGGAGCTTGATGATGTGTTACAACCTGCCCCTGAAGGCAGGGTAACTGAGGTTCTTGTTAATAGATCCCTTGGGACGGATTAGAGGGACACTGACTGGTGTATATATATGAGTTTTCCACCTGAGCCTTATCGAGAGGGAGGACATTGGCATGATAAAAAGCATTATCCCACCACATAGGATCTGCTTCTTATGAGCTTTTCCCCTTATCTGGCTTAAAACACAGCTTGTCAACAACATTAGCCACAGGTTATCCAGTACACAATCACAGGGCTCAACAAGTTTATCTGAAAAAAGGTCAGTTTGTAGTGGTCATCCTCCGGTGGTAAATGCGCACCCCCTCTGCACCTGGGCTGTTTTTTGCAGATCAGAGGCTTTACTACCACATACCCAAAAACTCTCCTCCTTCCCTTCGGTTGGGGGGTGCAAACCTGCCCTCAGCAAAGCACCCTGCTGCTTTTGCAAATGGCCGATTGTCATTAACCTTTACCATTTCAGTCTCTCACATGATGGTAGTTACAGAGTTGAGTGTTTATTGGTAAGTGTACTGGGTTTTTATGGCCAGGTTTTGGTAGCTCCAGACAGGGATCTGCAGACCCATGGAGGGAGAAGCCCATGCCGGCACAGGTTTCCTGGTAGGACTTGTGACCCTGTGGGGGATCAGCACTGAAGAAGCTGTGCCTGAATGACTGCACCCCGTGGAAGAGTGACCCACATTGCCACAATTTGGGGAGGACTGTTGCCCGTGGGATGGACTCACACTGGAGAAGTTCATGGAGAACTGTTTCCTGTGGGAAAGACCCCACATTGGAGCAAGAGGACTCCTCTCCCTGAACAGCAGCAGAAACAACTTGTGATGAACTAAGTATAATCCTCATTCCCTGTCTCCCCGCACAGCTTGGGGGGAGGAGGTAGAGCTTGGGAAGCAGGGAGGGGTGTGGGGAAGGTGTTTTTAAGGTCTTAATTTACTTCTCATTGTCCTACTCTGATTTTGTTACTAGTAAATTAAATTAATACCTCAAATTTGAGTCTGTTTTGCCTGTGACAATATTTGGTGAGTGATCTCCCCCAGACCTTCTCAACTCATTAATCCTTTTGTTATATTTTGTGTCTCCTGTCCGATTACAGAGGGGAGTGATAGAGTGGCTTTGGTGGATGTCTGGCATCCAGCCAGGGTCAACCCATTACACTAAGAATCAGGGAGGAGGCTAACAAGGCAGATATCCCAGTGGGACTGTTATAGACCACCCAACTAGGATGAAGAGGCAGATGAAACATTCTATAAGCAGCTGGGGGAAATCTTGTGATTGCTGGACCTTATTCTCATGGGGGACTTCAACCTACCAGATGTCTACTGGAAATACAACAGAGCAGAGAGGAAACAGTCCAGGAGGTTCCTGGAGTGTATGGACGAGAACTTCTGACACAGCTGGTGAATGAGACAACCAGAGAAGGTGCCCTGCTGGACCTGCTGTTTGTAAATAGAGAAGGACTGCTCAGAGTGAGAGTCCATATTGGGCAAAGCAATCAAGAAATTATAGTTTTCAATTATCAGAGAAATGAGAGAGGTCAGCATAACTGCCACCTTAGACTTCTGGAGGGCAGACTTTGGCCTATTTAAGAGACTGGTTGAGAGAGACCCTTGGGAGGCAGTCCTGAAGGGCAAAATAGTCCAGGAAGGCTGAATGTGCTTTAAGAAGGAAATCTTAAAGGAGTAGGAGCAGGCTGTCCCCATGCTGAAAGATGAGACAGCACAGAAGACAACTGGCATGGCAGAACAGAGAGCTTTGGCTCTGGCCACTACTGTAAAAGACAACAAAAAGTGTTTCTACAAATACATCAGCAACAAAAGCAGAAACAAGGAGAATCTCAATCCTTTTTTGGATGTGGGGGAAACATAGTAACAAAGGATGAGGAAAAGGCCAAGGTGCTGAATGTCTTCTTTGCCTCAATCTTTAGTAAGACCAGTTGTCCTCAGGGTACCCAGCCTTCTGAGCTGGAAGACAGAGACGGGGAGCATAATAAAGCCCCCATAATCCAGGAGGGAATAGTCAGTGACCTGCAGTGCCACTTAGACCTCCACAAGTTGATGGGGGTAGATGGGATTTACCCAGGGGTACTGAGGGAGCTGGCTGACGTGCTTACCAAGCCACTTTCAATCATTTACCAGCAGTCTTGGTCAACCACGGAGGTCCCGGATTGTGGGATATGAGGTTGTAGTTAAAGTTGTTACAGTTAGAAGTCGGTTGGGGGGTGAGAGATAGTTATGACTCATGGACAGCAGACTGCAGCTGAGCCAGCCAATGGGTGCCCTTCTTCTGTTAAGTTTTGGGTTTGTCTGGTTGAGATTAAAGGTATAAAAGGGGGGTGATTTCTACAATAAAGAGATCTCCTTTGGATGCATAAGGGGGTCCGTGTCTCTTTGTTCCCCATTGCTACAAATGGCTGACCCGAATCGGGACCTCTAAAGCGGTGCAGGGTGTGTATCGTTCTGGTAGCAACTTCCACTGAGTTAAGGAATCAGACAGCCGAGAAGAGTCTGGGAAAAGAATCTGGAGAAGGATCCAGGAAGAGTTCTGGAAAGAACTTAAGGAATCAAAAGTGCGCGCACCTCACCTAGCGTAGGTGAATAACCAGTGGGAGCAATATGGGAGGTAGAATATCCCTGGAACAAAGGAGGAGCTTGGACCAGATACAGCGGCTCCTACATCAGCAAATTATTAATACTGCACCCTGCTGGACTAGGTGTCTAATCACATTAGAGATTTTCCCTTTAATGGCTCTCTTCAATTAGAAGCCTGGCAGGCGGTAGGGGTGAGACTTTTTGATACCGCCAGGGACAGCTATGCTGAAGCTTGCGAGCTCCTTGCCATGTGGGGGACTATCATGGCAGCCATTAAAGGAAACCTCATGAATGGCAGCCATCACGCAGCTTCAGAAGCTAATTCTCCTGAGCCCTCAGCGCCACCAAAACCCGTATCTGACCTCGAGATTAACCCATGCCCTGCAGAATTGCCTTACCCCGATGGAAATCCCTGCGTGGTTGATCCCCTCAGCACAGAGTTCCCGCGTCGCAAGTGGGCAGCGGGCTCGCTTCCCGCCCAAGATGGTGACATTGTAATCCAGCATTGGCAAAAATGCAGGGAAGCCACCATGAAGGAGGGCGACTTGGCGGTTGTTGCTGCCTGCCCAGTTGTGTATGTGTCGAGCCAGGGCCTGGCATAAAGAGAACTGGACTTTAATCACAGCCTGGCATGCCCTCGGGCATGACCGTCCTGGCAGCCCTGGACCCGCTCCGTGCCTGCACCCACAGCATATCCTTGTGGCGGTGGCTGCAGCGGGGGGAGCAGTGCTTGGACAAGATGCAGGCATCAAAGATGGCAGCCAAGCACTGCCTCAGGGCATGCTCGGCATAGGTGATGAGGCACAGGGACAGTAGGACAGCGGCCAGGTGGAAACTGAGACTGTGCAGTAGAGCACTGGCCACATAGGTGCTCAGCACCGGTGCCGAAGCGCCGGGGGTCTGGAACACATAGGTGTGCAGCCAGGAGGACATGGGCAGGTTCCAGTTTGTCACCATCTCAGCCATGGAGTGTGCCCACCAGCGGTGACTGTGCCCATGCCCACAATGGCTGACAGCATAGAGCCTGAGGCTCCCAACATCTGCCCCACCATGGCCCCTTTGGGCTCGCCGACGTGGAAGCAGCAGGCGGCTCCCCTGGCACAGGTGCAGCCGAGGCCATGCCATGGCTGTTGCTGGGTGGCCCGGGCGGGGCAACAGGAATGTCACTGCCATGGCTAGAGAAGCCAGTGGGGCTGTGCTGCAGCACCGCCATGCAGCCCTTGCACCAGGCCTCAGCGTTGCTGTTGCTTCTGGCTGCCAGAACCTTGTGCTTCTGCCTTGCCTCCTCCTCGAACCCAACTGCCGATGGCCTCACATCAACTTCCCTGCTGGAATTTCCTGTGATGTCCCACCTGGAGGCCATGAATTCCCACGAGCAAACTAGCCTGGAGGCTGCAGAGCCAGATCTTGCCCCTGGCACTCTGCATGCTGATTCAGGGTCAGGCTTTGCCAGCGAGGAGAATGAGGAGTCTAAGATCTTGCAGCTCCCACAGTACTCTGGGAAGATGGGGGAGAGCTCAATGACTCCAGCCTGGACTTAAGACCAGCAACAGATTATATATTTTCCTGCTTCATCTCCTGCTGCTCGCTTCCGGGTTTTGGACACGCAGGTGGGGGGTTGTTTTAAATGCAGTTCAAGCAACCATTTTAAAAAGCATTGCCCTCAACAAAGGGATGGGATAAAAATACCCCCTAGAGATTGTCCCCGGTGTGGAAGAGGGAAACATTGGGCTGCTGATTGCCTTGTAAAAGGGAAGGCTACACAGCCGGGAAACTTCCAGCAGGGGGGGGAGTCCACGTGCCCCGGAGAATCAAAAAATGCAAGGCAAAACATTTGGCAAGAGAGCTCCTGCCTGCAACCACAAGCAGTGCAGGGCTGGACCTTACCTCCAAAGAATCAGTAACTCTTATGACATCTTCAGGGCACCTGGTTCCTACTGGAGTGTGGGGACCCCTTGGTAATAATATACATGCCTTGTTAATAGGGCATTCTTCTGCTACTAAATTGTGTCTTTTTGTGCTACCTGGAGTTATTGACTCAGATTATGAAGGGGAAATACAAATTATGCTATAGGCTCCCATGCCACCCTGCTTTATCCATGTAGGTCAACGTATTGCACAACTTATTCCTTTTTCCAACAAAACCCTTAGTGGCAAGGGTAAATGTGGCACAAATAACTTTGGTAGCACAGGTCAGCCACAGGTATTCTGGATAAGCTCTATTACAACAGCTCACCAATCTTGACATGCAGTATAGATGGCAAAAAAATTTAAAGGGCTTGTTGCTGCTGGAGCTGATGTCTCTATTATTAAAAGCAGTGAATGGCCTAGTAATTGGCCCACAATCAACCCTACACTGACCCTAATTGGGGTGGAAGGAATGCAGCACCCTAGACAGAGTGCTCACCTCTGGCTTGTCTTTGGCCCTGATGGGCAAACTGCCTGGATTACCCCATTTATTGCCTCTATACCATGCACATTATGGGGAACAGATGTTCTGGGACAATTTGGAACAACCATACAAATAGACTCGACCTCACCAGAAAACCTTTTTCGTAGGGGCCATTGATCAGCCATTCCAAAACCAAATATTGGACATATGTAAACTCATATGGCAGACTAAAGACCCTGTGTGGGTCGACCAATGGCCCTCACGAAAGGAACAGCTACTAAATTTAAAACAGCTTGTAGAAGAACAATAGTCCTTAGGGCATATCTGTCCATCTTTTAGCCCCTGGAACACCTCTATATTCTGTATACCTATGCAAAATGGCAAGTGGCAATTATTGCAGGATTTATGGGCAGTAAATGCAGTTATTGAACCAATGGGTGCTCTGCAACCTGGGCTTCCATCACCCACAGTGTTTCCCTTCAATTTGCCCTTAGTAATTTTAGGCCTAAAAGACTTTTTTTACCATCCCTCTACATCCTGATGATGCACCTCGGTTTGCCTTTTCTGTGGCTACCTTGAATCATGCAAAACCAATGAAGAGATTTCATTGGACAGTGTTGCCACAAGGCATATGTAACAGCCCAACTATATGCCAAAGGGTAGTTGATCTTGCTCTGCAGTCTGTCGGTCATAAATTTCCTGTTGCAACCATATATCATTATATGGATGACATTTTACAGCTCACGATCAATCCATCTTATGTTCTATTCAGGTAGCTGTCATGCAGGCAATTCAAAATGCAGGACTCATCGTGGCACCTGAAAAGGTGCAGCGTGAGTCCCTGTGGCATTATCTGGGGTGGAGAATTACTCAACAGATCATCAGCCCTCAGCCTTTAAGGCTTTGTGTTAAAGACACCCTGACTTTAAATGAGTTACAGAAACTGCTAGGTTCTTTGCATTGGCTGCGTCCTGTTTTGAGTCTATCTACAGAACTTTTATACCCTTTATTTGACTTAGAGGAAACCCCCACCTGCATTTGCTTCGACAGCTGACCCCAGAAGCTAAAACTGCCCTTGCACACTGTGCTCAAGCACTAGAAAACCAACAAAATTGGAAGTGGGATCCTGATAAATGTGTACCTTGCCATAATTGCTAGCAAGTTTCAACATTTTGCTGTTTTATTTCAATGATTTGTTAAACATAAAGGCCCTTTACATGTGTTAAAATGGTTATTCTAACCTCACACTGCAAAAAAGACTGTGTGGACTGTTGATGATATGTTCTCGTATTTAGTTAAGACAGGCAGAGAGTGACTATAGACTCTCAACGGCCAAGATCCGCATACTATCTACATACCTGCAAGTAAAGACAATTTGGCATGGTTGCTATCAGAAGACACTAACTTTCAAATTGCGCTTGCAGATTTTTCTGGACAATTATCCATCCATTATCCCTCACATAGTTTATGGACGGAGATGGGTAACTCCCCCTTGTATGCAAAATGTCGCTGCAGCATGACCCCTGTCAACGGACCAACTGTTTTTACAGATGCATCCAGCAAAACCAACAAAGCTGCAGTGGTTTGGTGTGGAGGTGACTCTGTCCAGTGGCATAAGAGGGTATTAATGTTAAAGGATGCTTCTGTGCAAATTTTAGAATTGGCTGCTATTTAATATGCCTTTCAGTTATTTTCACAGGAACCACTTAACATCATAAGTGATTCCTCATATGCTGCCAATGTTGTACTCCGTTTAGAATCTTCCTATTTGAAGCATGTTACTAACCATCTTTTGTTTAGAGTCAAGAACACTGTGGACTTTGATTAACAGCCGGTAGCACGATTTTTATGTGTTACATGTTTGCTCCCACACAAGTTTACCTAACCCTACTGAAGAAGGTAACAACTATGCAGATATCACTGCGATGACAGGTGTGGTACCAAATACTTTTGCACAAGCCAAGTTATCCTGTTGTCTTGTCCCTCCTGTCGTGGGGTTGCTCCTGCTCCTTTAGCAGAAGGCACTAACCCCCGAGGTTTAACTGCTAACTCCATTTGGCAAATTGATGTCACTCATATCCCAGAGTTTGGTCATTTAAAGTATGTTCATGTATCTATTGACACCTATTCTCGTTTTCTAATGGCAACTGCTCACACCGGAGAGAAGGCCTGTGATGCTGTCCGGCATTGGCTTACCTGTTTTGCCACTCTAGGCCTTCCCGACACCATCAAAACAGACAATGTACCTACCTACACCTCAGAGTGAGTTCGTAACTGCTTGCAGCAATGGGGTGTGTCTCACAATATGGGCATTCCCCACTCTCCCACAGGGCAAGCTATTGTCAAGTGTGCCCACAGAACTCCAAAGACCATGCTTGAAAAACAAAAAGGGGGGGAGTTGGGGTGCCCTCATGACAGACTAGCTAAAGCCCTATATGTCCTCAGTTTTTTAAATCGAGACGAGATAGGACAGACTGCATGTGAGAGATAGTATTTCTTCAACACAAAGGCTCATCCAAGACCTCCAGTAATGGTAAAGGACTTACTAACTGGACAATGGAAAGGACCCCTGCACTTATTAACATGGGGAAGAGGTTATGCCTGTGTCTCCAGAGGGCACCATGTGGACCGGGTTCCATCACGGTGTGTGAGACCTTTTGTCGCACCGTCTTGATGTAGTTGCTATGTTATAGGCATATGTTACAGTTTTTGAAAAGTTGTTATGGTTATTATTGTTGTCATTGTTATTCATGTTTTAGGAACTGATTAATAATAAAAAATAGGGGGGGAGATGTGGGATATGGGGTTATTATTGTAAAGTTGTTATGGTTAGAAGTCAGTTGGGAGGTGAGACATAGTTATGACTTGTGGACTGTAGCAGCCCCCGGGTTTTCCAGGGGGCGGGGCTTTGCCATGGAGGGCGGAGAGCCAGTGATTTGCCACAGTGTTGCAGGGCCCCAGGTGGCAGCGGCGAGAGCTTCCCCGCTGCTCCCGGCGAGAGAGCGAGATGCCCCTGGAGCCTCCGGGGCCTCCCCCAGAGCCCCCCTTGGAGCCCCCCAGGGTTTAGTTCTCTTGCTGACCTCCAGCTTCTCTGATCCCCGGCAGGCTGGGGGTGGGGGGGAATGCTCCCATGAAGATTTACGGCTGCAAACAAATCGCTGCCCCTTGGTTGGCTGTTTTCATACTTCCTGGTTTTTCGGTTCTGTAGTTGGTTTGTTTCCGATCCTCCACGCTCCTCCCCGTCCCCCGTTGGGGGCATAAAAAGAGGGCTGGGAGTGAGCCAGTCCAGTTCGGCTCAGGACTCTTGCAATAAAGGATCTCTGGAGAAGGACTCGTCTTGCCTCGCTTCCGCCTCGCGCCACCTGCTGCCTCTGGAATGCAGACCACCTTAGGAGCTGCAGTCTGACCGAGCTGAAATCACTGCGCTGGAATCACTGCTAGAGCTGAAATAGTCTGCATTTTTAAAGGCAAGTCTCCGAGGTCAGACTGCAGCAGACCTAGGCACTGCAGACAGGGAAGGCTGCGGGACCGAGACCCCCGCAGTGGACAGCAGACTGCAGCTGAGCCAGCCAATCTTCTTCTGTTAAGTTTTGGTTTTGTCTGGTTGAGATTAAAGGTATAAAAGGGGGATGATTTCTACAATAAAGAGATCTCCTTTGGATGCATAAGGGGGTCCATGTCTCTTTGTTCCCCATTGCTACACCGGGTGACTGGAAATTAGCAAATATGACACCTTTCTATAAGAAGGGTCAAAAGGGGGATCCGGGGAACAACAGGCCTGCCAGCCTGACCTCAGTGCCAGGGAAGGGCATGGAGCAGATCATCTTGAGTGCCATCATGTGACATGTACAGGACAACCAGGGGATCAGGCCCAGCCAGCATGGGTTTATGAAAGGCAGGACCTGCTTGACAAACCGGATCTCCTTCTATGACAGTGACTTGCTTAGTAGATGACAGAAAAGCTGTAGATATTGTCTACCTAGACTTCAGTAAAGCCTTTGCCACCATTTCCCACAGCATTCTCCTGGAGAAATTGACTTCCCATGGCTTGGACAGGTGAACTCTTCGCTGGGTAAAACACTGGCTGGATGGCCGGGCCCAGTGAGTGGTGGTGAATGGAATTACAACCAGCTGGCGGTCAGTCATGAGTGGTATTCCCCAGGGCTCAGTATTGGGGATAGTTCTGTTTAACATGTTCACTGACGACCTGGATGAGGGGATCAAGTGCACCCTAAGCAAGTTCACAAATGACACAAAGTTGGGCAAGAGTGTTGATTTGCTGGAGAGTAGGAAGACTCTTCAGAAGGATCTTGCTTTTGCTCATACACTTGCCGATGATTTTTTAAGCGATCTCAAACAGTCTCCTTCATAACAATTGGCTAGATCTATGAGCTGAGGCTGACCATATGGAGTTCAATAAGGTGAAGTGCCAAGTCCTACACTTGGGTCATGACAACCCCATGCAGTGCTACAGGCTTGGGGAAGAGTGTCTGGAAAGCTGGCCAGCAGAAAAGGATGTGGGAGTGTTGGTTGACAGCTGGCTGAACATGACCTGGAAGTGTGCCAAGGTGGCCAAGAAGGCCAATGACATCCTGACTTGTATTGAAAATAGAGAGGCCAGCAGGACTAGGGAAGTGATTGTCCTCTTGTAGTTGGCACTGGTGGGGCCACACCCTGACTACTGTGTTCAGTTCTGGGCCCTTCACTTCGAAAAGGTCATTGAGGTGCTGAAGCATGTCCAGAGAAGGGCAACAAAGCTGGTGAAGTGTCTGGAGCACGTCTTGGTCTTGAGAAGAAGCCATAAGAGGAGCAGCTGAGATCACTAGGTCTGTTCATCCTGGAGGAGAC
>WAAE01019503.1:29774-147028 GCA_013400495.1 Nicator chloris | reverse complement strand
AGAAAATACATAATATATATTACTATAAATGCAAAATTGTACTAAAAGCTAACTCAAATGTCAAAGATTACAGCTTGAATAAATTTAAATATAAAAGCAATGCGTTTCCATGAGCTAATGAAAGAGACATGAAAGGACGGTCTAAGGGAAAAAAAAAAAAAATCACCAAAAACCCCCTGTGCTGGGGACTGGACTTTTGATTGCCTGGAAGATGATGCAGGAGACCCTGTATCATTCAAAGTATTGCTTGGGAACAAGCCCATGTCTGAAATGGAAAAATGATGGAGCACAGCAATGATGTCCTATCTCAGACACTAGTCAGTAAACAGCAGTCACTGCAGCTGAAGTTACCTGTATAAAAGAATTCCATGTAGTCAAACCAACATGCTATCATCCCCATATATAAGCAATTATTATCTCAGCAGGAACCACACTTACATGATGACTAATACAAAGGGAGTTTCTGAATCGCTCAGTACATTAAACTTTGCTTTCTCTAACATGAGCAGATAGTGAACTTGCATTTTTTCCCCAACAAGTCAACAGCATGTTTTACCTAGCTGCTCTAGATAAATGGCCAGTCCCTGACATTTACTTATACTGCATTTATTTGAGCATCCTGACAATCCCTGCTCCTGTTGATGAGAAGAGATATTTGCAATAATGGCAAAGAACTTCAGGAAGCTTATTTAAGAAAAAAAAAATCTCATAGAAGGGAGAAAAGTAAAATTTCCTCCCAATACACTTTTAGTGACTGCATGCATATCTCACAGAAGGTGAGTGAGCTTACAAAAAACCCCACAAATCCAGACTGTCATGTAGTCCAGGTACAAGCGTAACATCCAGAACAAAGACACTATCCAGAAATGCAAGCTGTTCAGGAGTTCCCTCATGTCATGATCTGACAGAAAAATCCTGCTTACAACCACGGGAAGTTAACCTGGCAAAGAAACACAAAGCATTATGCTTACAGGCAAACACAAAAGAGGAAGGAATAAAGGCTTGGAACTGGCACGTGTCCTCAGCACCTCTTGTCATCATCACCTGGAAGCAGCACTACCGTGCTTCTAGGGAACACACTTTTTATGGGAGTCCAGACTCAGCACTGATGCAAGAATAAGCATGCTTCACAGTTAGAAATGCAAAAGGTCCATCTCAAACTACAGCTGTGTGCAGCTCTGAACACTCACTGTAATAAAGGGACCAGAAATGAAGTTTACTTTCAAAGACTACAGTCAGCAGGAAAAATCCTGAGAAGAACATGTAGAATGCTATATGGAGTTTAGGATTAGCTTCCCCTCCAGACTCTCAACATATACTTGGGTTACAATTAACCAATCACTCCTGAAACTATAAAACCAGAAAATGTTGGGGGAAGGGGAGAAAGATGGGTTGTGAGAAAAACAATAGTCAGAATACACACCACAGCCTTGTGTTCTACTTCTCTAATCAATACAGATTTCCAATTTCTTTCAGTGCAGGTGATCAAAAAGTAAGTCTTTCACTTAAAACCCAAGAGACTCAAATAGAAACAGAGGTCTATGCTTCTCTTATTACATGATAACACACGATGAAAGCTAAGAAACCAAAGAATTTAAGGAAAAAACAGAAGGAAACCACTTTCTAAGCAGATTTTCCATTACTCACAGATCAGAAAGCACAAACAAACCACAAAAAACCTATGCATGATAATAAACCACATTACATATTAATACACTTCATATATTACTACAAACTTCTGAATATAAAAGAAACATGCATCTTTATAAAAATACATGTGTGCATACACACAGAAAAATATATATACATACACACAGACATATATATATCTCCCTATAGACAGTGGCAGCAGTGGTATTTCTGTGCTAGTTTACACTGGTATTATTTGTCTAGAAGTACATGCATATTTCCTCTTTCCTTGTTCTTCAGTAAATGATCTCTGGTTCATAAACGAGACAAATAAGTACACCTGAACATTTATTTGTATATACCCCAGCAGGTGCACATACCTGCTGATTTCTGTAGAAGCTTACCTGTTATATTATTCAGCACTTCTTTTAGGTGGCTAAAGCTATGCAGCAGGGGATCCCTTTCTTCATCCTATAGGTAATATATATGAAGTAAGTAATTAATGAGGCAAACATATTCCTGAAGACAAATCTTAATAATGGGTGTGTTAAAGACCTCACCATCACATTCACAGAAGTGCTGCGGTTAGAGTTTATCACTGTCAGCATGTTTACACCATTAAATCCAAGAGAAGCATTTCTGTTTTCCTGCCAGTGCTCCCCAAAATCATACAGCTCAAACGTCAAAGCATAGGTCTGAGACTGAGCATTCTGGTTTGGTTTTATTGTCCTTAATCAGAAGTATTTCTGATTAGTCTTCTGCTGTTCAATAAATTTCACTGCAAATCTAACTCATACTATATTGAAATGGCTCATCTGGATTTGCTATAATGTTAATCTATGCAGATTGTAATGAGAACAGAAATACAATGACATTTTATGCCATTAAAGTAACTTAGAGAAAGAATCACAGTGCAATATTTATATGAATTAGCTGCATCCTTTAGTCTTAGCCTATCTTTATGATATTAAAATAAGGAGGAGCAGCAGTTTCTCCAAGCTGAGTGCAGCCACACCCACACCTGGAACGGAGAGGCCGTGAGCTCTAACGAAGAAATGCCTGTTAGAAAGAAAAAGGGCCCTGCCCTTTGACAGATTGAAACCACTTGTGCTGGATGACAGCCATCTGCTACTCATGTGACATTCTGAAGTGCACCACTGATACAGTGTGCCACATCCCCACCTTTACACTGTGGCAGCCATAAAACCACCAAAGCACTGTTAGACTTGGAAACATGGTATTTAGGATTTTTACCAAAGCAGGTTTGAAACTATTAATACATTTTAGTCAGGAATACAGATAGCAGCAACAAATCAGCTGAAAACAGATACTATGCCATATGAAAAATTTAGAAATACTCTATATATAATGACTTCCCCAATTTTTATTTCATGGCTTTTGTGATGAAGACTGTTTTCTCCAAGAGGGTACAAAATATGAAAAAAACATTGTGCTAAATAAAATAACACCGTATATGCATATTCCCCGACATCTCTGGTGATAAAAGTCTAAATGAGATGATTCCCACACAAAATACAATGCGGCATTTTCGTATTTACAGGATAAAAAGGTAGAAGATGTCCAGCTTCGTAGCTTTTGCAATCACTGGCACCAAAACAATGTACACAATGCAGAAAGTTATTCCAACTTTACTTACAAAAGTACTATACCAAGTGCTACAAAAAACTGAGGTACTTTTCCAAAGCCAGGTGGTTTCTGCCATAGATGTTTTCACCTGCTGCTATAGATGGCAACAATTAAAGGCAACTTACCAGATGTGTGTGAGTGCTCCATCGGGCATTACGCTTTATGGCTCCCACCACTGCATTGATTTCACCTTGTACAATGTAAATGTTCTTATCCACCATCCTGACAATTCTGAAAATAAAGGTAATTCAAATTAATCTCTAGCCTCTCAGAGTAACTGTCTTCCTCAGATGAAATGAAGTTGACTCTAACCAAGAGAAGGCCTGCAGTGATGCAAGAAATTCTTTCAGATTTGTTTTGTGCGTGCACAAAATACAAGTTATTACATGTAACAAATACAAGTATTTCATCAAAAGAAGACACCATTCCATAGTGTGTTTTCAAAACCATGAGAGCAGACAGTTAGTTCTAAGAGGACCTTTGTAATGCAAGAGATCACTTTGCCAAGGCACACTCCTCATTTTTTTTCCTGTCTATATAAGTTCACAGAAAGATAAAGTGTTGGGGTACTAGGACAGACATCCATGGCAATGCAATAACACATGCATCTCCAGCACTTACGCAAATTCTTGCAGCCCTACACGGAACACAAAGCTAACCTTGTACTCTCTTAAATAAGCATCAGTGGGTTGAATAAGATGGCCAGAGCAAACCTCTTTGGGACTAAAAATGTTGACAAAATAAAGTAATTTATAACAGATGTTGATTTCACACTTGTTTCACAAAACAAAGCTTTCAAGAAAGCAGGAAAGTAAAAAAGATGTGAGTAAACCCCAACAAAGAAATGAGCAAAACTAGAGACAAAACTGGATGGAACATAGGGAGAAAAAGTGAGAAAGCTAAAGGCAGACACTTCCTCTCCTGTAGTCTGAGGTCTTTCAGGGAAAAAACTTAAACTGATGCACCCAGAAAGAGGCAGAAGAGGGGGAAAGAAATTAAAAGCAACAAAAGATTTGTAATAGTCTGAGAAAAAGAAAAGAAGAGGAAACTACTGTTCTCTTTATAGTAGCTGTAGCCCAGGTACAGCCAAGCATCAAGAAATAATAATGAAGGGGAATGAACAGACACAAATGTTTATAAATAATTAACAGGACTTATAAAGAGGCCAAAGAGTCAGATGATACCATATCTGCAAATGAGAAGGATTTAGTGACATAGTAGCCAAATAATGAGACTTTTTCAGAAGAATGAAAGGAAAGTGAGGACTCCAGTTTGAAATCACAACAGGTCATCCATAGGGAAGCAAAAGATTGGAAACAGGTGAAACACTGATCCCTAACACTTTAAATCTGACAGGCTCATTTAAAGGACTCAGCTGGGAAGGGAAGGCACGGGGTAATAAAACACAGAGAATATGAAAAGGACTTTTGCCCACGTAACAAAAGCTAAGCTGGAAGGAAATGGTTTTGGTGGATTACTCAAGACCTCAGAAAGATCACCACAGAAATTTCAAAACATACATCCTGGATCTATCAGGCTTCATGCTAATTAACATGTCTGAATTATCAAAAATGCTTCAAATACACAAATATCCTCTGAATGAAAAAGACTAATTTGTTTCAAGACTTCATAAATAATGGAAAGAAAGTATTATAAAAAGATACCTCACCAAAGGACAACATCAGATTTGTTGCTTCATTTTTTCAGGTGTTTGCAATAGAATGAATAATGTTATGACAAAATTGTTTATTTCATTAAATGAATTCTACATAATGGTATTCCCAGGTGTAAGACAATAATTTAAGGGCAAAGACAAAAGTATTTTGCAAGCACAGTCATGACAGACAAATAGTGCTTCCAAGTAATTTGCTTGTGCCCTGAAGAACAAAGGTTTATATCCTTCCTCCACAGCTGTATATAACAGAACCACCAATACACTTCCTACTTATGTGGCTAATGCTTGAGAGATGTTCCGATCTGCAATAGTAAATTATTCCATATGTTATTCGTATGATTGCACTGAAATACCATTGACTACAATTTTTCTATTTCACTTTGTTGTCCTTGTTTTAGTACAAGGCACGAATGGGAGATTTCTCCTTCATGTAAAATTATTTGCTTATTTATTTCTTTCTTTCTTTCATTCCATTATTTTCCGTATTTCTACAACAGCAGTTTCAGAGCTCAAAATTCTAGTCCAAGGAAGTACTTCTGAGGAAATACTTTATACATTCATATTTGTCAAACTTAAGTTTTTCCTGTTTTCACTGTTTCAAAGCAGTATTGAACATGT
This sequence comes from Nicator chloris, assembly GCA_013400495.1. Classification (NCBI taxonomy): domain Eukaryota; kingdom Metazoa; phylum Chordata; class Aves; order Passeriformes; family Pycnonotidae; genus Nicator; species Nicator chloris. Next base: position 141,459 of record WAAE01019503.1, on the reverse strand, counting down.
AAACCATTCCAGGCATTTAGCATGGCAACATTATTCCAAAAAGCATGTAAATACTAGACAGACATATTACAAACCTTGCACACATATAGATACTCAATAGTTTCGACAGTATTTAAAGTGATGCCAAAGCTTAAATGCTGTTCTGCATACTACTGAATCTGCTTGTAAGACTTCTATTTCTTCTCCTCTATTTTTAACATAAAATAATTAAATAAAAAGTTCATTAAACTCCATCTCTCCTGAATGTAGAAGACTTAAAATGCCCAGCTAACTGCAAGTGGCAAAATATGAAGAAAATAGACAAAAACCTCCAATATACACCTTTTCATCTGATCCTTTCAAGCAAGGGTGCAGAAACTCCTTGTTACTTGGCAGGGCTCTCCTGACATATTAAGACCCTGCAAAACTTAGGGCAATATTGCATTGCTAACTGTCTGAGAAGACTCTGAAAATGTACTCTTTTCCTCATTGCAGATTCCATTAAATATAACTTTATTCAAATGTACAAAAATTCTCTTTATGCATGCCAACAAACCCACTTGACCAGTGCAACTGAAACAACCTATCATGCTGGGGATGCAAATTCACACTCAGACCCTGAACATCAGACATAGGGCTCACTTCCCCACCAACACTGGGTAGAGATGGAGGGAAAGACTGCTTTATATTTAAGCTTGCAGCTAACCAAGCAATTGCATACCAACATTCCAAAGTAAACCATAAAGCCAAATAGCCTCACTTATGCAAAGGACCTTTGCAACTTCATGTTGGAGAAGGAAACGGAAAATAACTACAGAGTGAGCAGGAAAGATAGACAACTATTTTCAGAGAGATGTACCTTGTAAGCTAAGCCCACCAAAAGAATCATCCATCCCTCTAAAAACTTAAAAGTTTGTTTCAAGTGCTGCATATAGCTTCACTAAACTCCAAACTTCCCCAACGCTACCCCTTTTAAATTATTAGATAATTTCTGTATGTGTTCCTTCAACTGTAGCACCACCACAAGCAATAACTGATCGCAGTTTAGAGCTCAGTATAGATGTCCTGTATCCAAAGAAGTTTTAAGATTGAAATGAATGCTGTGAAGCAGCAGAGAAAAAAGTTACATGATTTACCAGACCAGCACTGAATGATCAGCTGGGTTTACAAGAGCATGGTGGGAGTCAAGCAAAACCAGTAGACATTTGTTCAACTTAGAAAAGAAAAAAATGTTAACATGAATTCAGGCTTAACGTTACAAAGGTATGGTCTGAAGAATAGGATATTGTAAAAGCGTTGAACAGATTAACAGAACTAATACTGAAGATCATTAAAAAATTTGAATCAACCTCCCTAGCAAAGGTTTTATTTCAGTATCTCTTCATTTTAAATCAAAAACAAATGCCTTTCTTGCAAGCAATCTTTAATCAAACACAAAAAGATAGCAGGCTCAATACAGAAACTAATTAATTCAGTTCTGTGGTCTTAAGTTAGGGAAAATAAAAAAACAAAGAAAGGTAACTACTAAATTTTGAATGCTTTTTAGCTCCTTAACCCTTCAGTTAGTTGTATATAAACTCCTGTTTCTTTGTCAAGACAGATTCACACATCTGCTTAAAACTGCAGACCAGTCCTCAGATATGCTCCTGCCCAGAAGTTCAACAGGCAGCACAGGAAAAATAACAGCTCCAAACCAAGGCAACAAGGTGCCCAGCCCACTACGAGAAGGGAGGCTGTTAACTTTCACAGCCTCACTGATAACAGCATTGCGAACACTAAATGGGAAAAAGTTGATGCCTAATCATGTCATCAAAGAACAAAAGCTTATATTCATAACATTGTCAAAACCTTCAACAGTGTTCTATGGATAATAATTATCACTATTCTGAGACTTCTGAAATAGCATCACATGTATAACCTTCATACAAAAACACCGACAAGATTTACACCTGCAAATGTTATTTCACACATTCACTGAACACTCCATTTCTCAACCTTGAAACATGTTAACCCTACACATCCCAATAGACAGGAAGTCAAATTATCCCTAGTATTACCACAGGAAGTCTTGTGTATGGTTTTAGGAAACTCTCTCTTCTGCAGCAAAATGTCTGCAATTCTTCTGGAAACAAGCAAGAGCTGGCATCAGAAGCAACAAGGTCTGGCAGACTTCCATCAGGTCACTTCTTCCTATCATTGACTTTAGCCTTCGACCCAATTTAAACCCAGTGACACTACTCCAATAAACAGCAGTAGTGAAAAACAACATAGAAAGGTACTATTTCAAAGGAAGCTTCTGTTGATCTAAATTTTTACTGTTTATGACAATACAGGAATAATCTAGATAGCCTGTGACCTAGATTTGGCCACCAGAGTCCTGACATAATACACTGCTACCAAAACAGAACACACAACCATGAATCACAAACAACTCCTAACAATCTCACAGCCAGCTAGGTTTCCCAGAAGCCCAACTGGCAATCAGAAAGCTCCTTTTCTTCCTCCTAAACCTCACATGGAAGGTATATGAACTTCCATACAGAAATTTAACTCGCTTGGGTTTATGAAGTAGTAACTGTTCTGCAAAAAGCATCACAGGCAGCAAACATACAGAGAAGTCAGGATGTTCCTCCAAAGGCTAGCTCCTAATGCAATTACATTTTGTCCTCCTGGACAAAAGTGATATAAAGCAATAATTTATAAGTATGGAAAGGAACTGTTCAGTCCTGGGCATTTAATGCAATTCTGGGCATTTAAGAGTGCCCTTTAAAAGATAAGCAGCAGCAACACGGTAGGAGTGGCACATCAGAAAGGAACAGAGGGACAAGCTTCTCTGCAAACCTCCACATTCAGCTGCAACAGTGAGGTTGGGCCTGGGAATCAAGAAGAGAAAGGCAAGTCGCATTTACCTGTCAAAACTGCATAGTAAAAATGAAACCTAAGGTTATTATGGTGAGGGGTATTTTCTTCCTTCCAATTATTTCATACTGTTGAAACTATGAAACATGCCGCCCGATGAACTCATAACACAGACATCTCACAGACGTGAGCTCTGAGCTTTCCTCTGCAACAGCCATGGAGCTGACCATATGCCAGGAAAAGCCTGTCTGCACCGATTTCAAGCAGCAAGCCACCGAAGCGCACGGGAAGCGGATTCCTGTGCAGGTGCAGCGCCCACTCTGCAGCTCCCTCCGGCCCGGCCCCGCGCCCTGACCCCGCTCTTCCCCGATGCCCGCAGCCCGCGGCGGTCGTTGCCAGGCGGGCCCGTGCCCCCTCCGCTCCGCGGGCACCGTCACGCGTGTCAGTCCCAGCCGGCGGGAGAGGCGGCCGCCGCCTCTACCCCCGCCCGGCCCCGTCCCCGCCCCCCGCTGGTCCCGAAAGGTTCCCTCGCCGCCGCTTCCCTCCCGTCAGCCCCCACGTCGCGACAGTATCGCGACAGGCGGTCGCTGCCCGGCACTGACCCCCGCATCCAAAATGGCGGCGCCAGCTCCCCGCGGCGACGGCCGCGTCACATAGCCGGGCGGGCGGGCAGCACCGCGGGTGGGAGGGCTCGGCTCGCCCCCTGTCCGCCCCTCCCTGCCGGCGGCGGCGGAGGCGAGGCCGCGGAGCGCGGGGTCCGCGGGGCACGGGCAGGGACACCGGCCCCGCTCCCTCACACTGACGTGGAAACCGGCGCACCGTGACCCGCTGCCTGGTTACTGCGCAGACAGACAGCCCGGAGAGCCAACCCGCACACGATGCGCCGCGCAGCTCCCCGCGGAACCCAATGGGAATACGGTCTGCGACCGGAGGAGGCGGGCCCTGCGGTGACAGCAGGGGGAAGCCAATGAGCGGCGAGAGGGTAGAACCAGCAGAGCCGCTGGCCAATCGCGGCGCGGTGCGGCGCCGCCGCCGTGCCTGAGCGGGCTCGGCCAGGGCCGCCGGGCGGAAGACGGCGGGAGGGTTGTCCTCGCAAAGCATTGTGGTCTGGGCCGCTCCGAGCCGCTCCCCGGGGCCGGTCCGAGCATAGGGTGTGCGGCTGTGGGTGTCAGCGCTGCGGTTGCACAGCCCGCGAAGGGAAGCAGTGCGTGTCCGCCGTGCTTCGCCAGTATTTCCCAACTTGTTCTGCAGCCTCTTGCAGCTCCTCCGCTGGAGCCGTTTGGCAGATGATCCCCTGCAAGCGTTCTGTTCCCTCCTGAACAATTACCTGTGTCATAGCTCTGCTGTTTCCCGTGAGTGAGCAGGAGAATGCAGCTCAACAAAGCACAGAGTGCAGCTGGTACGAGACTACGCACGACAGCGCCCAGAGGAGCACACGCCGCTTCTCCCTTGTCCACAGTCCTGCTCCCCAGTAACTCTCTTCAAACCTGAACACAACTGGTTCCTTGGTCAAGTGGGGTTACAAGCCACGTGCTGCAGCCTTAGTTCGTCCAGCCCAGCGATCCTGGCAGACAGAGACTACCATGGAGTTTAACTGCTCTATGAAGCCACTTCATTGTCCCACTCTTTGCAGCAAAAACAATCACAGCTTTGTTGCTATTACAGCGCTTGGCAAAATGAATTTTTGGTGCTGCTCCCACCTTCTCAGGTGCTTTCTATGTCTACGCTCCAGTAGCAATGCGGTGTGCCTTAAAGGCAGTAATTTGCAGGGGTCACTGCTTGTTTAAGCCTCTACTCATTGAACTTGGGACAGAAGACAGAAGGTCCTTGCAGTTACCTTACAGTTTTACAGCTCTAGGATCTTCAGTCAGTTCAGCCTGGGGATCAGTTGTGGCAGGTGTTAGAGTGGTCAAAGCAACAGCTACCCCAAAATCTTACACTCTGTAGGGAAAACACAAATCACTGGAGCCAAGACAAAGATGAAAGGGTCAAAAAGTATTCATTCATCTTCCACAGTGTAACTGAGGAAAGTTCTCAGACAAAGGCTCAAGGGAACATCCAACAGGACTGTTCCCTGGCCAGCCAAATATAGATCTGAAGCTGACTCCAGTGCCACCCTAAAAAATGGCCAGGTATCATCAAGTATCAGTAGCTGTCAGACTATTGCCTGATTGAGATTCAGCGTGTCTTACATTGAAACTGCCATTACCTCCCAGCTCGGACACTGCCAGGGGACTTTCTTTAGCCAGGCTTTGCCTGACAGCATGCAGGATGTCTTTGGATTCGGAAATTTAAGCTATCATTGCATTAAGCAGCCACATTCCCTAGAGGTGAAACAAGAAGGAGTATGCCCCAGTGGTCTAGCCACAGGCTCAGAAGCTAAGATGTATTTCTCCAGCGTCTCCTGCAGCTCTGGTACATGCAGTTTATCTTGAATTTCTCAGCTATAAAACAGAGAGTCAAATACTCACTAAGCCCAGATTTCATATGCCCTGTAGGCAATGAGTGGAGGTTTGCAGAACAAGCAAATTAGTTGCTAGTGCTTTCTCCTTCCCTTTTGCCCCACTCTAGCAGATGCTTACAGTCTGGTGGTATTTGCCAGACATTTTGAAATTCACAGTTCATCTGCCATGCCATACGTCTGCTCCCTGCTCTGGAAAGGGGATTTCAGGTGCTGGCTTAGCCACTGTACACCTTGCAGCTCAGTCCAGGGTTTGTCAAGCCTGCCTGGCCTGCTAACAAAGGGTCTGGACCCCCTTCAATGCCTTCTTGCCCTTTCCAGTGCCCACTGTGAAGCTCAGGCTCCCGCCCAGTCAGATCTGGTGAATTGGGCCCTGCTAAGGTGTTATTTATGGAACCCTGTCACGGAGCTTGAAACCAAGCCAGGCAGGAGCCTTCCACTTCACCCAAATGCATCTTAGTGCATTAATAAAGAGCAAACATTGCAATGTGCTTTGCATTTTTACTTACAATCCAGCACTGCATTGTCTGGATAGAAAAACAGTGTGGTGTGGCCCCACACTTCCTGGGGAGGAGAGTTCACTCACACACACTACAGCATTGCGTTAGTCAGCCCTCAGACAGCCCAGCATCACCCTGGCTGCACAAAAATCCTGCTGATGTGACAGTGCGGCACCAACGTCCCCAACTTGGCAGCAGTGAGGAAACCTGGATTGCCTGGACTGCATGATCCAGCAGTGTTTGAAGTGAGTGGTGCACAGCTATGGACACACGTGGGCAAGTGTGAGCACTCTGCACCAAAAGATCCAGATGTAGGACCGGGACACAGGATAATCCTTTGTCTCTTTATTTCCAAGATAATGCACTAGTTCTTATGCACAACATGGTACAATGGAACCAGAGATAAGACAAGCAGTCTGTGCAGGTCCCCCAGGTTCCTGCTATTTGGTAAGGAAAGCTCAGCTTTATCTTCACTGCAAAGATGCAGGGTCCAAAGATGCTTTTCTGCAACTTCAATCTTGAGTATTCCTCCTTAGCCCACAAGGAGCATATGGAAGGACTGCAAACTCACCAAACTCACTGGCAATCATCCCCTCAGGCCTTTCTCAGGTACCTGGTCAGCTCACCGGCTTTCATCTGAGACATCTGAGCAGCCAGCCCCTTGCAAAGAGCAGTGTCTCCATGTCACACCAACTGCTTGCCTTTGGTGAGACTGTCAGAAATCCACGCTACCAACCACCTGCACCTCTGTAATCTGCACCAACCTTGTACAGTCCATTACTCTTGCTCAGGCCCTACCAGTTCGTGGTTATCTTCAGAGCCCAGATATCAGACCCATGGGCATTTGTAACACAGAAGTTTTCTAGCAGGTTAAGAAGTCTGAGAGAGATTAAACTTTTTCCCCTCCTCTTGGAGTCTTTTGCTGTTTCTCAGAGGCTTAGTGAGGTCTCTAAAAAAAAGGGCAGAAAGATGGACTTTCTCAGAAGGTACAAGCAATTCTCATGGCTAGAAACTATGTGCAGCCACTCTCCCCAGAGCTGAGTATCCCAAAACCACTACTGAATGTGTGTAGCACACAGTGTTTCTAAGCAGTTGCTTCTTTCCAGAGCAAGTTCAGTTGGAGATTAGTCCAAAGCCAGCTGAAGGATCTCCAAAGGAAAACTGATTTGCGGCATCTGACACAACCTGAATCCAAGTCAGGACCTACAACTGAAACAACAGAGCTGCTGTTGCAGAAAGAATTAAAAGAATTAAAACACTTCTCTGGAAACTACACAAGCTATTAAAAACTGTACAAACTATAGCATGTAAAATATTCAAGCTCCAGAGCAGACTCCTAAATCTAAAATACCCTGCCTGTTGTTCAACTCAGCCTGTGTCTCCAGAACACTCCTGCACTTCCCAGTGACATCAAACTCCCCCAGTGAACTTCCCAGTGTAATGTTTTCATTGTCTCTTCTTGGCCAAGGCAAGCCATGCCTTTTTGGCAGGAGCAAGCCGGGCTCAGTTAGTCATATCTTTGTCACTTCTTGGCTAGGCTACAGCTATGTGATACACCTGGGCATGAAGCCCATAGTGATTGTCAAATGCCAACTAGAAGAGCATGCTGCAGTGGGAGCCCTGGCTGCCACAAGCGCATCAAACCTATCTCTGCTCTCTAGGCCACCTTTTGGCATGAAAGCCAAGCCAAATTCAAGCTTGAGTCCTGATCTTTAAGGCATTTGATGGCATGGACCCAGCATGGCTAAAAGATCAGTTAAGACACAGAGTTGGAAACCGTGGTCATCAACAACTGCACCACTCTCCAAGAGCAGTGAATCCATCCAACATGAGGACCATGTTTGTCTGTGGCAGAGATGGGGTCTTCTCTGAGAACAAACTCTTCCCAGCTGGTGAAAAAGGAAGGGTGTGTAAGATGCTGAGTAATTCCCTTTTTTTGCATATCCCATCTCTCTGCCAAGACATGAATCAGGGTCACTCTTGGTTTAGTTTGCTTTGCATTTTTTTTCTTTTCTATTTTATTTTATCTAAAATACATCAGTCTCCTGAACCTGTGTGAAGTTCTTCGTCTCTTCCCCAGCAATGAAGTCTCCTGCTGGCAAGACAAGATGCACTACAGCTAAGAGGTCTTGGCACTAACTAACAAGATCTACATTTCAACGATAAGCACTAGAGCCCTTCCTCCCAAAGACATCCTTCAGGGATCAGTCCAGCAGTTGAATTAAGGATGCCTTGGTGACAGACTCCTTCTGCAGGTCCCTGGATGGTCTAATCCAACAGTCTTTACACTGTGCTCTACAGGGAACCAGCTTGTGACATAGTGCCCAAGGGAAATTGCTAAAAATACATTTGTTTCATTATTACTTGTAAGTGTAAGCACAAACTGTATTTGCTGCAGGCTACTGATGGTGAAAGGTTTGGAGGGAGAGGGAGGCAACTGAAAATAAGGTCCTTTCATTGCTGCAGACCTTATGCTAGGTTGTCCGCTTCCGTGTGGCATGTGGTGATAGAGATAGACTGCCCTGTGGAAAGTGCTAATGCTATTACACTGTGTCTGCTTCTCTTAATGGAGACAAACCTATGCTGGGGTGGATTAAAATCTGAGCTAGAAACAGATGTGGTCCAGTTTGCTGTCATTTTTGGCAGGCAAAAGAGCAGTAAGGCAAACACAAACCCCAGATTACCACCGTTAAAAAACCACGGTAATTTCTCGCAAGTGTGTCAGTGTTATGATTCCTTTTAAACTCTCTGTGTTTCTACTGAATTAACATGTCAGTGCATGTTTTTGAACAGTAATCCATAATGCCTGGATTTGTTTAACCTCTTTTAACATCCTGTGTTGCTTTGTGCACATTTATCTTCCCATGTATCTTTTTGTCATGTTATGCATTTATTAGGCTCCATAAATATGGCTGGTAAATCATTCAGGGTTAAAATTCACTATTATTCTCACAACATTATTTCCTAATCTTTAAAATGTGTCAGTGGAAGAGTTTGAGGGTGACCTTTGACACTATAAATTGGAGAGCAGGTTGACATGGGAATGACCTCAAGACAAGGAGACCGTAGAATCGAACTGCAGAACACCCTGACAGGGATAAACCTCTCCCCTGGGCTGCCGGAGCAGGACAGAGAGGCTAAGCCTGGCTTCTACAAACTTCTCCCTGTAAGCACTGGGAGAGAGGGGACCTGTTTAGTTGGAGTAAAATGTATGTGCCAGCACGTTCAAGGCTTGCTGTAGCAGGTACAAGCATTTGGAGACATTTCAGGGAGTGATCGCACCCTGTACTTCTGCACCGGGATTTTGCCGTGAACTTCAGTAGAAGCCAGGCTGGAATCTAAACTACGAGCAGCATTTGGTTTCCAAAAGACCCATCAGCGGGCTGGGGCGCGGTGTTTTTCGCACAGCCGGTAGCCTCCGTGTCCCGATAGAAGCGGCAGAATATTGGCAGAGAAGCGCCTCCCGGTACCGCCTAGAGCCGCAACAGTGCGTGCGGTAACTAGCCTGTGATTAAGCATCCCCTGCAACTGCTGCTCCGTCGTGCAGCGGAACGCTTCTAACTGCTTCCAGCTGATTACGGACTTGGTTCCCCCAAAAAACCTCTGTCTGGCTGGTAGCTCGAACTGCAAAACCCGAACAGGCTGGCCGCGCCAGTAGTGAGAGGAGCGGATGCTCAGCACGGGCTCCAGGGTACCGGATCGCCAAGTACTGAACAAGGCAGGCAGTATGTGCAGCGATAAGAGCGGTGTATCAGCGTACATGTACAGGAGTACTGTGTCCATGCACCGGGGGCTGGCGGAGCACGGAGCTTCGCGCCCGGGACGTGTCCCCGCACCCGCCCCGCCGCTCACCCTGCACGGCGCGCGGGACGAGGCGGGGCCAGATGGGGGGGCGAGGCCTGCCGCCCTCCTCGGCCAATCTGAGAGCAGGGCTGCTGCCGTATGTAAATGAGCCGCGGGACGATTGGGCGGTGCGGGCGGGGGCGGTGCTGGGGCGGGCGGCGCTGGACGGGGCGGGCGGTGGCGGGCGCGCAGCTGGAATGGGGCGGGCGGGAGCAGGGCGCCCGGTGCAGCTGGCGGGGGGCGCCGGCCGCCCGCCATAAAGTGAATGGCCAGGGTGAATGGGAGGCAGTCGGCCGGCGCCCTCCGCTTCCGCCTTCCCCGTGAACCGCGGGCCGGCAGCGACGCGCAGAGTGGCTGAGGAGTCGGGGGGATTTACTTTCTGACAGCGGCAGAGCAGCCCGGGGCGTGGGCCGGAGGTCAGCTTCTCCCCTCTCGCAGGATTAAGTCCGCTCAGCCGAACCCGCATCTGGAGCCTCTGTAAGTGCCTTTCCTTCCCCAGCCTTCCGGGCGAACTTCTCCCCTCCTTTCTCTCTGAGCCCCTTCATACTAGCCCAGCCGGCGGTAATCTTTAAGGTGCTGGCACAGGGTAAGAGCATCCCCGGCGGGATGGTTTGGTGTGCTCTGCTCGGCAGCACGGGGTCATCTCCAGTCCCGCGTGACGCCGGCTTTCCGTCGCCTCCCGTGGGTCAAGAGGCGGCAGCCAGGTGAGAGCGGGCCGATGGATAGAGCCCTGCCCTGCCATCCAGAAGGGGTCCCGGGGCTGTGCGCGGCGGAACTGTCCCATCGCTGCCGGGAGCGCTGCCCTCCTGGCAGCAGGGCGCGGCGCCTTCACTGCTCTGCCCTTGTAGGGCCCAGCGACCCCCTACTCGCCGCCGTGGGGGTGCCGCACCCCGTCCGTCCCATCGGGGCCGACGCGGGCCCCTTGTCGACTAGCGCTGCTGTAGTCTCTCGCCGTTGCTAAACTTAGTCATTTTCCACTCGGGCGAGCGGGACAGGGGCTGTTTAAATTAGCCGGGATTCGCTGTAAATAACGGCGTTGCGGGCTGCGGCTCAGCTGTCTGCAGGGTCCGGGGCAGAAAGGCGCAGGGAGCAAAGGCGGGGAGATGTTGCCGGGGAAAACGAAGGCAGCCCGACGGCTTTTGGACAGTTGGATAAATGATATTTATGTTAGGCCTGGCTCCTGTTTACAGCAGAGCCGACCTCCCTGTAGCGCCGGGAGAAGCGAGCCGGCCCCCGCGGACGGAGCGAATCTGCCCCGGGACGCCGCTGGCTGCGGCGCGCCGGCGGATGGGGTTCCAGGGACCCGACCGGGAATAACAGACCTGATCAGGCCGCGGAGAGGGAGCGCCGATCCCGCGGCAGCTCTGCCGGGGGCATCGAACCTCCCCGGCGGAGCGCGGCTGCCCGGCGCTGGGAGGCTGCGGGCAGAACCGGTTATCAGGCTTCCGGGCGCTTTCACGGGCTCTCCCGCCTTCCCGGCGCCGGGGGCACGGTGCCGAGCAGGGTCTCTCCGTCCCGCTGAGTGCCCGGAAAGCCCGTCCAACTGTAGCGGGCTCCCGACGGAGCCCCGTACTGTCCGCTGCCCCGTCTATTCCCCGCTCAACGAGTGCGGCTCCAGGGGAAGAGCCAGCCCGCCAGTGCGGCACCCCCTTGTCCTTTTCCCCGACCTCCTCCTCGGAGCAGGAGTAAGGAACGGGTGCGTCCCGGCTAGCCGCGGCTCCGGCGGGGGAGGGTGACCGAAGCGGGGGCCGATGCCGGCGCTTCGCCGCAGCTGCTGGAGCAGGCTCAGGGAGGGGGGCGGCGGGCCCGGTGCCGCGAAGCGGGGCACACCTGTCGGCCGTTCACCCGGCGCCCCCGCGGCTGGACAGCTGAGGGGACGAGCGGGGAGGGGGCTGGATTCCCCTCCCGGGCAGCGCCAGGGCCGTGCAGAGGCCCTGACGGGGGTTGCCGCAGCCGCTCCCCCCCTCCCCGCTGGGGTTAGGCAGATCGGGGCAGCAGTCCCTTGGCCGAAGCTCCCGGTGCTCCTTCCCCGAGACCCCTTCCCCGCCCGGCCCGCCGGGTTACCAGGTGCAGAGCTCAGCTCCGCACAGGCGGCCGCAGAACACGCTGCTTCAGGACGCCGGTGCCCCGCAGAGCCTAGAGATGAGCCCCCGGCCGCCGCACCCGTCTGATGCTTCGAGATGGCAGTGCAGAAATCAAAACTAATCCCTCATGTCCTCCCCGTTCTTTCATCCGGGAGAGAAGCAGCCTCCCGACTGATGGGCCCACGATGCATCCACTTTCTAAGTGGAGTCCCGTGCTGAAAGTAAAGAGAGGAATTTGGTGTCCCCCAGACAAATTTGTGGGTCTTCCACACGTGGCCCGTGGCCTGGAAGACAGGATGGTAGGGATGAAATGGCTCTCTCCCATCTGCAATTTTGGGAGACGCTAAAAGCAACTGCTCAGGAAGGTGTCTATCAGAGTCTCACCTCTGTTCCTGTCCCATCTTCCAAAGACAGGGAAAGGACCACCTTTTTGGTGATGGGATCAGTGTCTCCCTGGCTCCTAGCACCAGGTCCAAGCCCCTCAGCCTGCCGGTGAGCTGAAGGGGATGGGTGTTTCGGCAGGCTTTGATGGTGCCTTACTGTGAGGGACAAAAGGCTGCCTGCTGGCTCCTGAAGGACTATGTGATCATGGTAGCTGCTTTCAGTTTTCACAAATGTCTGCTGAAGAAGAGCAGAGTTTGATTTTAATATTTTTTTTAATTATTTTTCATCAGCAAATTGTCACACTATGCTCAGTACTCCTCATAAGGAACCTCATGGAGAGATGAAGTTCCCTGCCAGCCTGGAGAGGGGTCTGGGTAAGGGCAGTGGTTTTCCTGCTGTTACTGTAGTTCCTGGGTTTGCCTGACCTGCAGCCCAGATTCTGCCCATGCAAGCCCACCTATATTCCTGTCCAAGGCACTGGTTTAAAAACCAATATTAATCTTTGTCAGAGAAACTGTTGCAAGCCTCAATATCTATTACATTTCTATAAGGGCTTAATTCAGGCAATTAATAGATTGGCAAATTGTGACTGGATTGCAAAAGTATTGGTTAACATTCCCTATGGAGAGCTGGCAAAAAAAAAAAAAAAGAAAAGGTATCCTCTCTGTCAAATGCTACCCAAAACCTTGAGATTGAGAGGTGAGGCTGACTTTGGAGACTGCCAAAAAGAAAAAGCCAGAAACCTGATCTAGGAGACCGCTCCAAAAGGAAGATGAGATGAGCAGAGGACATGAGGTCTGTCTCGTGACCTGGCACATGTGCCCTGGCCTTGGGGACAGGGGAGGTACCTGAGTCTGGGAACAAAGTCCCAGATGGGGAGAACTGCTGGTTTCAAGTGGTGCACCCTGCATCAGGAAGGCAATGGGATGAGACTGTGGTGCCATGGAGGGAGGAGGGTCAGAAACAGGAGGCTGTGGCGTATCTGAGCAGGCTCGGCTATTTATCTGGCAGTTTAAAAATGGGAGGTTGCTATTTACTTAGGGCCTGATGGTAGAGAGGGCAAAGCTCCCCCTCTTGCTGTGGGCCATTGGGGCTGAGTGTATTAGGCTGTGCCAAGGCTGGGCATTTACTGTTGGCTGGGGAACATTCTCTACCAGCTGGTATCAAAGTTCATGCTGAGGCTCGAAAAACCCTCTATTGTCAACACCCAGCTGAAATAGTCTGAGGTTTCGGACGGCTGGAGAAGGAATATTTCTGAGGTCAGTCCGCCACACTTCCCTTCCTCCTCTTTGTGTGCTGCTCCCCCTCACCAGCACCCCTGCCCTCCTCCTGCCTCACCTCTGAATATTAATGCCTCTGGCAGATTGGATAATAATGTGACTGGGAATTGAATGAAGCTGGTTATTAGCTCTGGGCTTCCTTGGGGCATTTAAGGGAGTCCACAGGCTGATCCTGGAAGCTTGGCAGCATAAGGGACTGGGGCCAGACTCGGCAAAGAGGGTGGTCACTTCTGTGGGAAAGGATTTGCTTGAATCCTCATCTCCCTGTGACCCCAGAGGACAGGTATGGCAGCCCAGCCAGAGCAGTTCCTGTGGGATGGCTAGCAACAGATCTGTTGGGTTTCGGCAAAAAAATTTAAATATTAGAATATTTTTTCAGGAAATACCTAGGAGATCTAGCTGAGCAGAAGCTAAGATACATTTATGTTATTAGACTTTAAAAAGAGGTGAGGGGTGAGCAAGGGAGGTCCCTCTCTTCCCTTCCCATCAGTGTCAGAGTATTACCAAGCAGATTCAAGAAGAGAGCCAATCCTCTACCCCTGAACAGGAAATTTCCCACTGATTTGCAGGGTGTAGGTTCAGCTTTGGAACACTCATTTCTGAAGAGCTGAACCTTATGATCTCTCTCCTCAGAAGCCTACTAGCTTTTCTATACGTGGATCTCTGGATGCTTTAGCATGAAGGGAAATATCCCTGTTGAGCAGAGGAGAAATTGAGCTCTGGCAGAATTACCTGATCTGAGTCAGAAATACAGCCTCTGTCCCTTGACCCTCAGTCTGATGCTCTGCTATCTCCTAAAACCACAGCTGCACCAGAAAATAAACATTTACACCCTTTTGAATAGTGCAGAGGAGGAGGGAAACCAGAGCTGGATTTGCAGAAACTGATATTAATTTTGTTCCTCTGATTTTTCAACTATTCCAAATGTTCTGAGATGCATTAATGGGGCTGTAGTTACTGGGGATCTTAGCAGATCCCCAGCCTGGGGAAGCTGGGTCCTGCATGCACTAAATAGATCCCTAAAAATCGCTGTCAGAGCTACTGTGATTGAGACACCTGTTTGTAAACCTCTATTAAACAAGTTCACAATCCCAAATCTGAGAGCCTAAGAAATACTTCTTTAGGGAGGATATAGCACATATGCCACTCTGAATCGCATAGCACCGATCCTATAGGCTATTCTTTTCAAATAGATTAAATTGCGTCTCGGGGAGCTTCAATGGTGTGGCACAGGCTGGAAGTCTCAGCACCTGCCGAGCTCTCTGCAAAAACTGAAAAAGTATGAAGATGGAATAAAACAAATGACTAGAGGTTTGCAGTTACTTCCACCTCTCTCTCTCTCTCCTCTTTCTTTCCATTCCTTCTTCCCCTCAACCGTATTTAAAACAGAAGCAGCCTTCCCACCACCCATTGCCTTTTCTCCCCTTTGCAATGCTGTCATTTATATGAGTCTAATTTTCTTTCAAAAAATCTGATTATAAATGACCATTGTGAAACATGAGGATTTAACGGTAAATCAAGTTGACCTGTCTGCGTGTGGACATTTTTATTTACTCGTTTTTTTGAAAAGCAAATAAACATAGAATCCCTCCCACATAAAGCAGCTCCCCACTTAGATTTGAACACAGATTAAAAGAAAGTTCTTTTGTTTTAGCCATTTTTATTTCCTGTTTGTTTCTCAGCTTAGACTTGACAATGAAAACCACATGAAATTCCCTTTTTGTTCCATCAGTTTTATTTTTGGTGCCACAATATCCTAACTTCCAGTTCTGTGAGTTGGGTTTGGGTTTTATTTGTTTGCATTTATTTGAAGGCTGTTTTTTAAAAAAGTAAATGCATGGGGATTTTCTTCCAAAATAAAATAAGTAAGACTTTTTAGAGGACTGAATGTACTAGCATAATTAAAAAAAAAAAATTAGATTGTTACAGTAAATTAATCGAGCTATAAAGGTCAGCCTCCATATGGATCCATACCTAAGCAGAGAGAAATATCAAACCAAAAAATACGGAGTTTCTTGTCCCATTTAAAAGGGTTTCATAGCTTACTTTGTGTTAGGTGGGTTTTAGTAACAGTGCCTGAACTCAGATACGCCCGAGTCACAGAGCAGGGTCAGAAGCTGGAAGCCATTCCCTGGCCCTGGAATTGCAGCAGAGGTTGCTCTCAGGGTGACAGGGTCTGGGCGGGCAGAGACATTTTTGGCGATACAGCACCGTCCCCGGAGCAGGCTGGCCCGTGGACGGGACGTGGTGTCACCCAGGCAGCAGCGTTGTGAGATGGCTCACATCCTTCTGCCCCATCCCTTTTCTCTCCGAGCCGCTTTGATGGGATCGCCCGAGGGCCAGACTGGCTGAGTAATTAGGGCTCTGCAGCTTCCTCTCCTACCCACCCAAACTGCCTACCTCCCAGGGCTCCGCATGGGATGCGGCCTCGAGCAGATGCAAAAACTGAGTATTTGGGGGAGGTGGAGTAGCGGTGGAGGGAAAACAAAAAAAGAGGCAGGCTTTCTACACAGTCCCTAGGCAGCACACTCCCACATTTCAGGATTCCCAAAGTCAATCCTTTTGATTTTGCTTTTGCAATGACTGTTGTGCCCTGGGTTTAGGGACGTCAGTCATTTTGCCGCGGCCTCGAGTGGGGCCTCTGGGCGAGAGGCTCCGGGAGAAGGACTGCTAGCCCTCTCTGCTTACCCACCCGCCCTTCCTCCTCCTCGCTCCCGGTACGCGCAACGTTCGCGGCCGTTGCACGACAGGAAACCCGGGCGATCGGCGGGCCCGATCCTGCCGGCACAGGCCGTGTGCGAAGCACTGCGGGATCGGGATCGGCCCCGGCAGTGTTTGCTAATTGCCTCCCTCAGCCCCTTCAAACGGTGTCTGGGTAAACAGGCTGACCTTCAGGGCATGTTGCAAGGTCCATAAAGATGCAGTGTGGAGAGGGAGCAAACTCTAGCATCCCTCGCGGACGCACCCCCCCTCCTGCCCCAGCCCTACCAGCTGCAGTATCGCAAGGAAGAGGGGAGGGATACCGTGAGCTGAGATCATCCACTTGTTTTATTCACGGCAGTCTCCATTCTGCAGGGATCTTCCTGCCAGAGAGCTTTTAAAAAAATTTAAATACAAAGTACTTGTGGAGGAAAAAAAGACAAATCATCAGGAAACTTTACAGCCAAGCACAGCAGACATCGGCTCCCTCCAGCACTGCGGGTTTGCACTGAGACAACACATCCCTCGGAGCAAGCCAGCAGTTTCTGGGCTCTTGTTTCCTTAACCAACAGAGCTGCTCGTTGGCCGGGGTGGTTGGTGGGGCCGTCAGAGAACTCCTGGCAGTTACCCTTTGTGGCTCTGCACCTCACTGAGCTCTGACAGGTTGTTTTAAAACAACAATCTAGTACCAACCCTCCCCGCAAAAAAGCTTCTTTCTAGCTGCTGGTTTTGCTGAGTTCTGTCATAGAACAAATGTTTGTGATCAAGTTGAAGTTCTCCAGAAGGGACTTCCAGAAGTGGTGATGGATGGCAGACACTGGCAGCTCTAGTGCACGGGGCTCAGATAGCCATAGTGGTGTGACATGCTGGTGGCAGGGCATCCATCCCAACCTTCAACCGCCTGCATTACCCACTTGATGAAGAACTTTCTTGAGTGTGTTTACTAACTGTGAGAATCATTTACATCCTCGATAACATCTGATTCATCCACTGCCCTCCATCTACACACAGATCTCCTAACAGCAGCTGGAGTCACAGAGCTATCTGGGCCTCCCTAAAATGAGCCAACTTTACAGCCACAGAGATACAGAAATGACCCTGCCCAGCTTCTGCAAGCACAGCCCCCATAGGAATCAGGCCAGTTTCCTTTGACTGCCAGAATAATTAGTCAAATTTATACAATCGCCTAACTAAATACAGCAACACATACCGATCTGCTGATGCCAGGCCCTGGTGGCCTTTGCTGCTGCATGAGCAGCGCGTGTTCGGCTGAGCTGCAGACAGGCTGCCTGCACCTCTCATTCCTGCCCAGGATCCTGGCTTGCAACTGTCTCATCTTGCTCCTGGCTCCACAAAAGCAGATCACAATCCCTTGTACACTTTGGCTGTGCAGCTATTTCTCTCATGCAGACACAGACAGATCCCTCAATAATGGCACGAGTTGCTTTGGAGCCAGCCTGACAGGGCTGCAGGAGTGGGCAAGGGCAGGTGGGGATGAACAGAGTCAATGTGTTCCAGCCAGACCAGCACTGGCACTCCACTTTACAGATCCTTTATTTCAGTTGCAAGATTTTCCCAGGCAGAATTTCTTACTGAAATCAGTCTTTTTTCTCCCTTCCCCAAAACAAAGGGATTAATTTCCCTAAAGGACTTTTCTTGTCCCATAAATGCAGACCATGCTCTCACTCCTAGCACTCCTGCATGGTGGATCCATACCATGCCAGCAACTTTGTGTGATTGAAACTTGTTTGGGCAAAACTGAGTTTTTGCTGATTTATTTTGCTCCAGATGCCTAATAAACAAAGGAAGACATAACAAAGCATAGCCTTATTAATATAACTGCACAGTCTGTCAGAATGAAAATCCCAGTCCTGGTTGATAGATCCAAGGTGCCAAACACCCCACTGAGGCATAGCATCCAAGGGACACTGGAAACATAGCTGAGCACAGTGAGACCTGAAGCACAATTCTTACAAGAATGCAAGAACTATGAATGTTTAGTTTAGGGGAAAAAAAACCAAAACAACTTTGCAGAAAATCTGGAAGTGCTAAGATTAGCAATTTGTTTCCAAATTTTGTGTGCTATTTCAGAAACTATCCAGGTACGCTAAGGGTAGCACTGAGGCCCAAAGATACTATTGCAAAGAACTTGCTTTAAGCCGAGCCCGAACACATTACCCTGCCTCTGCAGAACCTAATGCTTTAGCTTGGCAGGGTCTGCACCAGTCTCAGGGACTGCAGACACACCTGTTGTGGGGAACGATGCACTGTGTATGGGGCATGGTGACATCAGGGCGTTTCCACAGCACAGGGGCACAGTGCAGCCCATCAAATAAGCGAACAGGACACATTCCATTGTGGGCTTTTTTTGCTGCGGACATGGGTATGGAGCTGTCAATCCTTGGGACATTTCCATTGTGATAATCCTCCGGGATACAGGCAGTTTATTAACCCTCTGCCACCCAGAGCAGAGGTTTCAGCCATCATCCTCCTCTGCAGCTGGAGGTTCATGTCAAAGTGAGGGAAGTGAGTGGCCTGATCCCATCTTGCAGGCTGCCTCCAGCCCTTAGGAAATGCATTAGGCAGTGTCCAGCATGGTTGGGCATTTTCCTAGCACCTCTTATCTGAGGATCTGAAAGCATTTAAAAAAATTTTGCTTCATTACCTCCACCAGCTCAGATATGCTCATTTATGTGATTTCTGAGATGAAAGATACAAGCCCAGAACAGTCAAATAGTTTTACCTACATCATAAGACAAGTCAGTGGCAGCACCTTACCTCCTCACCCTCTTCCCACCTCACATTATTGGGAACTTCTCATTAGAGCCATGCACAAAAAGAGAAATAACCTGGACCCCCTCATCAGAGAGCTGCCAGCT
Organism: Nicator chloris; assembly: GCA_013400495.1. Taxonomy (NCBI): domain Eukaryota; kingdom Metazoa; phylum Chordata; class Aves; order Passeriformes; family Pycnonotidae; genus Nicator; species Nicator chloris. Next base: position 122,490 of record WAAE01019503.1, on the reverse strand, counting down.
CTCAGGTCCTTGCTGCCGGCTGTGGCCAGGAAGCCTGGCAGCAAAAGCCAGAGCTATTGCAGTTCTGTGGCACCATGCACAGCTCTCAGTGCTCTGCAGCCCAATCCATGTGTGGGGCAGTGCCAGACAACTTGCTTTGACAACAAAGCCACTAAGTGCCTCAGGAAGCTTTGGCAATTCCTACTGATGAGAGGAGTAAACCCCCTAAATCTTGTTCCAGGCTTCAAAGCAGCACACACCACTATGAAGCCACCCTCAGGAGCTCAGGGGTTAGTGCCCAGCTGTAGGGACTAAATCGAGAAATAAAGTTTATTATAACCTGTGACTCAGCCCTTGCTGGAGGTCGATGATCCACTTCTGAGTGTGCACCCGAAACCACTGCTCAGGCAGCCTGAGGCCATGCACAGCCTGATGTTTTTGGAGGCAGGCAGCTTGCTCTCCTGTCCCATAATGGCCCTGCACTCGGGTCACCAGTTGGCTGCTGCTGTTTATCTTCCAGTGATTAATGGTTGCTCTTGGTTCCTGCTGCAATTCCATTAAGATTAGAGATTTAAAGCTACACTGAGATGTTTAGCAGTGGGTGACCTTGGTCTCCCCATAGTTATATTGCTATAGTCACAAGGAGACAAATATTAACTTATTTTGCACCCCATCCTTCTTGCTTTCTAGCAGTGGGGAAAGAGCCCCTCACAGGCAGCACTTGTGTTGGCCAGCAAAGAGAATCTGCCTCTTGGTTGCTGCACAATTCACGTGCTGTGCTGATGTGGCACTTGCAATTCCAGCCAACAGGCACTCTGATGGCACCATCACCTGAACAAACACATGTATCAAGAGAACAAAATGCTGTTCCACGAGGGAACAGGCACACGCTCAATCACTTCCTCTTTGGTAAGGAGCAGAGGGAGAGCCAGGGGCTGTTCCACCTTATCTCAGCCCCTCATGGGGACCAAAGTACAGAGGTAGAACATCTTACTGAAAATGTGCATTTAAATAGAGTCCCAAATGTTTGTCTCTCCTAAAAGTAAGCCAGCATACAGGGAACATCAGCTTGAGAGGAGTGAAGCAATCAGCAGTAGTTTGACTTCTGCGATTGATGGAGCAGGAGGAGACAGCTCTGACCCTAAGAATCTAGTGTAACATCATACCTTCACCTCAGGGGATGCAAGAATTAAAGGACACTTCCCCGCAAATGATTGTGGAGCACCTTTCAGCCTGAGGGGTAACCCTGAACTCTTTGTGGAGATCAGCAATTCCAAGCAGAAGATTCAGCTACTCTAGCCCTGGCTGGAGGCAGGGAACTCACTGATCCACAGGGCTGTGCTGATCTGCTCAAGAGAGGCCAGCTTAGGGCTTCCCTCCTATCCTTGGGTCATCAGTGGTCATTGTGCTGCTATCTTGGAACCTGAAGCATCAGGTCCTTGCTGAAGCACCCCTGCATGCCCATGGGAAGTCAAATAACATCAGAACAATGCAAGAGACAGCTTTTCACTTCCAGATCAACCTGTCAAAGCAGGTCCAGCAGGAAGCCTGCTCCCCAATGGCAATGCAGAGAGTTGAGCACCACACACTAGTCAGTCTCCAGGCAGCTCTCAACGGGCAAAACCCACATCACAAAAGCTACCCCTATAATTGGCCTTACTTTGCTTGAAGTCAGCCTTTATGTTTCCTTTCCACCCCTTCAAAGAAAAAAAAAACAACAAGCAACAGCCTCTTTGCTCCCAGGTGATGGAGCAGTGTGTTACTGAGAACCAGGAGATGGGTCACAGGGACCCTTGCTTCCTCTTTTCAAGCAAAAAAGGTTGCCCTCCTCACATAGGAGTGTCCTCCTTCTACTGCCTAAATGGCCCCGGCTTGGGCAGTTGGGAACTGACATAGAAATAGAAAGGGGGTGCATTTGAAAAGAGAAAAGGCCTAGAGCCAGGACTGCTCTTCCCCTGCCCTCCACCATGCCCATGAAGCAGGGCAATTCTCTGTCTGGCTGGAGGATCTTGCACAGGTGGCCACAACATGTTCACATGGGCACCAAGGAGAGGATGCACATGGGCAGTGACTGGAAGAAGAGATGTGTTTGTTAGAGGTTTATGAACCTTTATCTCAGGGGCAATAACATACATCGATGGAAGGAGTTACAGGTGCTGGAGCAGACTGGGAGCCATGACTGGTTTTACCAAACTGAAGCCTCTGAGCAAGCCTGGCTGCATGTTGCTAGTACAGCAGCTATCCCAAAATAAACCATTCTTTTATATTAAAAGAAAGTGAGATGAAGAGTCAGATGAAGATGGTAAAATTTATTTTATCTAAAAATATTTTTGAGGTGCCAATTTCACTGATTCCTTGAGACCAGGCAAACAACTTAGTAGAAATGCCATGAAGGTTTAGCACTAACTTTCTTAATGTCTCTGCCTACAGCAAGATCTTGCCAATGCGGACAAAAAGTTCCTTTTTTAAAATCCAAAAGGGCTGTATAATCTAGAAGAATACCTTACAGCCTTTTGTGTCAGTAGCATGGGTTTGCCTTTGGGTAAATACATTGGTACAGACCTCACGTGCTGTCACCATTGCAGACTCTTCCTGCTTTTATAATCATGCTCAGCAGATCCCTCTCTCCCCATGCTTTTGCTTCTTCATGACCTGCTCAGAGCAAACTGAGAAGGCAGTCCTTGATGCCACCACATATGGCACATGCAATAGGTTATGCAATTACATATATACATATGACATCTCCTCTCTGAAATCCTCCTGCTTTTAAATTCGGTTCACAAAGCAAACTTGCGCTCAGCCACAAGTCCCAGTTTAAACTTGAATACTAGCCACACTTCATAACCAGTTTTAATCTAAGTGCCCACTGTATCTCTGAGGCAGACCAGCATGCTATGTTCTGTCCAGCAGCGTGGATAAACTTTGCAACCACTGCATTGGTGCAGCCCAAGATGGAGCATAGATTTTCAATACCAGGACTAGGTTGTCCCGAGCCTTGTACCTTGTCTTGTCATTTACACCTATGGAACCTTGCCTATGTAAGATACTGCCCCTTGGTTTTACTATCTTCACTCTAGTTTGTACAGATGAAAGCAATGCAAGATGTGGAAAAAAGAGCAAACAGGACCCTGCACAGGAGGACACTGTCCTTGAATTACAGCAAGGCAAGGATCTGAATTCCTCCTTAAATCGTCCAGTACAGAGTCAAGCTCTAGAAGAGAGGAAATTGTGCTTGACAGATGCAATCATATGCAAATGGCTGTAGAAGAGGGGAAATTATCATCTACAAACATTGGGCAGAAATTCCATCTGCTGCAGACTCAAGAAGGGCTCTTAATAAATTCTGAGACAGCAAAGTGACACACATCTTAATCAAGACTTAATCCATGGAATTAATTCACTGCGCGTTTCTGCATAATTCTGAGAGTAATGCTAAAAGCCATGGCAATATCAGCAGCAGATGGACTCCCCTACTCCATGCAAAGGTATTAAATAAAACACAGCCCCTGTCACATCACTTCATATATGTACACACAGCAGAATGCAACAGGGCTGTGCCTGGCTGTTGCCAGGAGCTTAACACAGGCAGCAGACATCAAAGGTCAGGCTTGCCACAAAGTGGAAATGGAAACCAGCCTCATGGCAAAGCCAGAGTTATGCCACTTCTCTCCCACAGAAGAGAAGCCCAGAGCAAGGCAAAAGTCTGGGAAACCAGAACCAGGTCCTGGTTCATTAGGTACTACTTCCAGAGAGCAGTGACTGAGGTCAGTGTTGAGACTGCCCCACCAGTACCTGGGAGAGGCAGTGAATGGAGGTCAAGTGAAGTGAAAAGCAAGGAAAACTGCAGGGGTTTTGTGAGACAGATCTGCTGCAGAAGCCAGCCAGATAACCATTAGAAATGGCTCCTTTCCCTCTCATCATAGCCTGGAAAGCACACTACAGGTATGGGGATCAGCCCTGACAAGGGCCCTGGCAGCAGCCTTGTGCAAATTGCCTAAAGGAGGCTTTAGACAGCTCTGAAAATACATTCTTAAGTCACTGTCATCCACCTCTGTGGATGAGGTGCAACAGCTATGTGATTAATCTCTTGTTTACCTGTCTAAAAACTAACACAGTCCAGACTGTCTTCAGCATATTCCCTCTCTGACATCCCTGGATTTGAGGGGCTGGGTAATCCGTCACCATCCAGGATCCAGTCTTCACAACTGATCTCCACCTAAAGTTTGAAAGTCCCAAACACCTGGTCCAAACTTCCCTAAACCCAGTGGTCCCAGATCCTGGCACAGTGTATCAGCTGTTTTGTCTTAGAGGAAAAGGATCTCTAGCTGAGAATGTGAGGTATCAGCTGGGAGTGGCCGAAGTTTCAGAAGCTGCTGTGGTACCTCCAAAGTGATCCAGCCTTCATAAACTGTGCACCGATGGCAGTGAAACATCCTGCATTTTGCTGGGTTACAATCCAAAATTCAGATTAGGGGCTAACACAGGGCCAGCTTACCTTTTCAAGGGGGTGTAGCCAGGCTTGGAACACTTACTGCCTCACGCCTGCCTCTTCATGAGCGTGCAGTGTGGTCCAGAACAAAGTGGTGCTCTCAGCTGAGCTCCTTTAGGCAATACAGGTGGAGGGTTCAGGGTCCATAGGGAAGTGAATGATGAAATGAATTGATCTTGGGACAGAGAGGTGTGGAAAGTGTCATGGGAAGCAGCACTGACAGCTTCCCAATTGGGATGCTTTCAGCCAGGGAAGGTGGCTCAGCAGCACAGGCCAGTCTCTTGAGGGGACATGGGGAACCTACAGTCAGAATGATCTAAGGCTGGAAGCAAGCTCCTGCTGCAGCCAGGACCACCCATTTCCAGGCACCTAAGTGTGTGAAATGTGATTTCCATGTTAATTCAGGTTCCAGAGGTCCTTGTGTACCCCAAAGGAGTCCACTTGCACTGCCTGGGTCTCTGCTTGTAGCAGTGGCTCTGCAGGCAGATGTGCCTTCCTATCAGTGCCAGGCACAGGAATGCTTTTCTTTTGGGATGTGTGCATGTAGTGCTCTCTGAACAGCTTTACTTAGGCTTGGCCAGCTCATGGAGAAACAAGGGAGAAAGAGGAGGGAAGCTGGGCAGGGAGGATGGGAGAGGTGGGATGACTGGGGAAGGTGCTAACAGCCCTTGGCTGGCCCAGAACCACTTCCTCAGATCTCCATTACACAGCATGCTCCCGGCGTTGCTATTTCAGTCTGAATGTCACCTATAAATTGGAGGCTCTTTCTCTGAAGGCTGCAAATAGAAGTGTCACTAGATGATCTTTGATTTATAGGGAAGCTCAGCTGAAAGCCCAGTATGTCCATTTTCCAGCCAAGAAACTCAAAGGTGTCCAAGGATCACACAGGGATCCTTTCCTTTTCCTAGACCTTTCTCAAGGCAAGTCCCTGCTGGAGGTGGTGAGGAGAGGTCACGCACACATTGATCTCTCTGATCACCCTATGACTACTGTTTTTCAGATTCCTCCTTCTCCACCAGTCATCCCTGCCCCATGGATTTCAACCTGCTGGCAGACGCAGAGGCTCGCAGCCCAGCCTTGTCTCTCTCAGACTCTGGGACTCCTCAACACGAGCACAGCTGCAAAGGGCAGGACCACAGTGGTGAGTGCAAGGTTCAAGATACAAGAAAAATCCTGACCCATCCTTGTGGGTGGTTCTGGGTGGCCAGTGGCTTGCAGGAGCTGGCTGCAGTGCTCCCAGAGGAATAGTTTCCCGTTGTACTGGGAGCCAGCAAAATGCCATAGCAGCATGACTGTGCCAACAAGCAAGGGAAAGGCATAAGGGTCCATATTGCAATGACAGCTATTGGGAGGTTGGGAACATCATCCCAATGGTGGGGTTATCTGGCCCTGGCTGCAGGAAGCCACTGATCACAAGGGTACAACCCATGGCAGGCCAGAGCCAGGCAAGTCAGGTCACAGCCCAATCAAGATTTTATTGTATTTACCTAAACAGGATCCCCAGAGCAGGTCTCCTCACAACATAGGAAGTATCCAAGGCACAGAAGGTTACACCTAATTTTAAACTGCTCTTTTATTTTTTTTTTTACCTCTGTTTAAATAGTTTGGGTTTAAACTTTCCATGGTAAAGGTAAACCTTAGGCTGAACTTTCCAGGTTCAGGCATTAAGATGAAAGGGAAGCACTTTCTTGCTCCTGCTTTGACTGAAAAATCTCCTCACCTGTGCCTTGGTGCACTGCTCTGCTGCTCTCCCAGAGGTGCCTCTGACCATTCCCAAAGGCTGAACAATCCCCAAGCCTGCTGAATTCTTTATCAGGCTCTGAATAAGAAACATCACCATTCACACTTGTTCAGAAATCAGCTACCAAATGCTCTGGATTTTACATCTGTCCGGTTACCATTCCATCTCTTGTTATTCTGGATGTGTGAGGATAATGCAAAGCTGCTTCTGCCAGTGCCAGCATGAGGCAGTGAGGGCTGGGGACACCCTGATGCTCTCTGTGTAAAGCCTCCAGGCTCACCCGCATACAATAGCTAATAAGGATAACGATGCAGATTAAAGTTCCCCAGAGAAAGTATCATGAAGGGAGTTACACTGGGATAACTAGAGTCAGAGAATTCATCTGACAAATTCCCCACTGCACACGTGCCTTAGTTGGGCACATCCCAACTTCAGTGGCTCGTCGTCAGCTGCTTTGGATGTATGGCAGTGCCTCCATTCAAGTGGCCTTCCCTATTGAGCCCAACATGGAATTCTGTAGAAGTGCCAATTTAGGCACTGACTTTTCTTTCCATTAGGCATGAGCAGCTAATTCCAGCTATGGCCACAGTCGTTTCACTGAGTGGGCACACGTGTAAAAGATATATTCCACAACCTATTTTGGGGTAACAATAAACATTGGATGCCTGGCTACATCACTCCTCACTGCCTTAAGCAGTCTAGAAATAAAATGGTTCCGGGAGGTGACTTGTCAGCTTTACCTGTGTGGAGGTGCTGGCAGCTTGTGCCTTTGCACCAGAGGCTGATGGCCTCTGCATCATGCATCAACAGTGTCAGGCAGAATAGAGCTGGCTACCAAGGGCTGCTTGGGACAGGGCTGCACTTCCAGCACTTCTTGACTCCCCCCAAGAGAGCAGACTCCCTACTTCTCCTTGGCCCTGCTTCATTCATCCACACAAATAAGAGATCCTGAGGAAGTGAACACAAACCCTGCTTGTCTGGGCTCAGCACTCAGGAATCTCTCTCAAGTGTCCTCCAATTGTATGGCATGGTTTGTGACACCCCCTTCTGTTAGGTTTCATCAGGCAGCACAGGTCAGGGGAGAGCAAGGATGAGGAGTGAGGCAGGTAAAGAACTGCCCCACATCTCCCCATATTGTGCTCCTCAGCATGGATTCAAGGCACCCACATCCTTTCTGTGGGCTCCTTTCTTTCCCTGTATTGCCACAGTTTGGGTCCCCACTGCAATCAGTCAAAACTCTGCACCTTTTACAGGGGACACTTATTCCCTGCTTATAGAAGCAGCAGAAAAGAGATGACACACAGAAAGAAACACAGGTAGCAGGTATGGAAACAAAGAGGACACCAAGATGAACTGCAGAGATTTTTCAAGGCTCAAAGCTGGGATTCCTACTTCTCCTTAGACTTAAAATTTATGGAAAGTAGGTATACTAGAGGGTGTTGAGAAGAGGAATACCAAACAAGACACATTGTGATCTCTTTCACCCAGATGTAGCCCATAAACCAGTGGTACCTTCACTCCATTTTCTTCCCTCTTGGTATAGTTTCTTCCTGAGTGAAGAAGGGCAGTCCTGAGCAGGAGTTCCCGATTAGGGCATAGCCTTCTGCTTCATAGCAGCGCCTTTGGAAATTAATATTGTCAGGAACTTTGGTGAGAACACATCCCCTGTATGCACCAGGCACCTAATTAACCCAGGCTCAGCAGATGAACAAACAAACAAACCAAATGTTGTCTGTACATCTGTAGTGAGCCATTCCTAATAACTAGCTCAGATGGGTGGCATCACTCCCCATTTAATCTCTTCTGGAGATGGATAGTGCAGGAATGTCCTTCATCCAATACTGGTTTAGAGCACTGAGCTAGAGAAATAAGATTAATCTCATTGGCAAGAACCACTATAAAAATCCACATTAAGAGCATGCTTCCAAGAGTTCTGCTGAATATGGGATCCACAAACAAAGATGCTCATGAAAATGAGAAGAATACCACAAGACCACAACTAAGCTCTTTCATTCCACTTTTCAGTTCGTATGGCTTTGTGTCAAGAGTGTGCTGGGAAAGTTCTTGTACAGGTAGAGCCTGGATGGAAACACAAACTGGTCGTGGTGCTGAGAACAGGACATAGCACCTTCCTGCTCAGAAGAACCAACTTATACCCTGCTGCTGTCAGCAATGGCCATCTCACTGTCCTTGCATTCACATTCCTGCTGGTGGATAGTATCAGACGTGCTACAGAAGCAGAGGTGGCTGGTGGGGAGCAAATCACTGACCACACCCAGGGTTTCCTCCCTGGAGCACAAGCATCTCTCCTGCAAATGCTCTCTGCAACTCCAGCATTGCTCCCTTTGAAGAAAGGCAAGTACAAGGAGGGTTTTCCAGGAACAGCAGGAAAATATTTCTGAATTAACAGGCTGTCATAGGAACAGGGTAGTGGCACCAGGTTCTCGAGACAGGAGCATCTTCCAGGTCTGGGGCCCACTAAAGCACCTGCTGTTGGCACAGCACTGCCCTGCAGCAGTCTCTGTGGGGGCTCAGATGCTTTTAGGCCTCTCGCATGCCCCATGAAAAATAAATGGAAAAGACAGAGCCTATTATTCCAGAGCACATCCACATCCACAAGACTTGTGGAATCCCTTTTTTCACTGACTGAACTGTATTCTAGGCTGCCATCTCCTTGCCTCTTTACTCATTATGGGGCTGTACGAGACACCTTCATGTAAGCCTTTTGAATTAGCTTTCACTCAAAGAACTGCAACCAAACAAAAATTTCAATTTTAGCAGAGTGATGCCAGAATTTTTTAAAGGTTCTTCTTCCAAGTGGAACAGTTTGGGAGCTATTTGCAAAAATTTCTATTTAGTTTAGCTACTTCCCATTAAAAAAAACCACCACTTCTCCCTGCTGAAGATCTGATTTTCATTTGGAAATGCTTCACCTGGCTTCTAGATCAGAGGAAGGAGTTGAACATCAGAAATTATTTATTTTCAGTGGAATATGTTTTCCTCTATGGTGACTTGTCTTGATTCCCAGCAGAATTAGACACAAGCTATAGCTTTCTTCCATCATAAATAAAAATGTGTCACATTTGAGAAGTTGGGCACTCTGTGGAGGACAACTAAACAGAAGATATTTGTATTTGCATTCTGCCCCTATTTGCATTTTGCCTGCTTGTATTTGCACAGCCCCCAAGAAGAGCTGTGGCACATGGAAGCAGCTGGCTGCCCACCTCCACCCACAGCAGCCAAAAACTCAGCATGCAGACATGGACTTGATGCCCAGAAGGAGGCTGAGCTCCACATTTCAGTGAGATATCAGTGTGAACACTGGAGAGTTTTCAGATGTTCATTTAATGGGCAGTGAAATGAAAGACACTGCCTCTAGGAGAGGGATCTGTGAATCAGGAGGAGGGCAGGGGCAGAAAGACAGGGAGGTGCTGGAGTGCTTCATGGTAAGGCCTAAGAGAGGCCTTTCCATATTTTTTAAATATCAAAACATATGCACCTAAGTAAGAATGTAAAGGAGCAAGAAGGGAAGTGAAAATTTGTGCTCCTCAAGTATAATTAATTTAAGAGTCTCAGCTTGCTATCAATTTGCAATTTGCCTTTTCCCATTGCTTGTCCACAGAAACATGACTGGCTCTTTTGCTGTGTCGTAAGGGTCAATTTCTGTTCATTTTTTCTAAAGGATACCTTAGGCAGAAAGTTTTAAGCAGAGTAAGAACCTTCTGATCTGGGTAAGTTCTGCCACTATCCCCCATGTGAACCGGGATAAATGAAACCCAAATATTGGAAGTTTGGAAAATCTAAATCCAGTCACTTGGAAGTTAACATCTGTTATGGCAGTTAAACAAAGACAAGCTGTGCTGCATGAAGGGGGAATTGGTTTTGGCGCTGCGTGGATGCCTGCTTGAAAGGACAAGGGAGGGAGATGCAACTGGTGGCTGCAGTGGAAGAGGACCTCACTGAGCATGTACTTGTTGCCCCAAGGATAGGCTCCCCAGCTGCATCCAAGCCCTCAAGTTAACTCAGGGGATCTCTCCCATCTTTCTGTTTCTCACACAGACACTGAGAAGTCCCAGCAAAACCAGACGGACGACTCCAACCCTGAAGACGGCTCGCTCAAAAAGAAGCAGCGGAGGCAGAGGACGCACTTCACCAGCCAGCAGCTCCAAGAGCTGGAAGCCACTTTCCAGAGAAACCGTTATCCAGACATGAGCACCAGGGAGGAGATTGCAGTCTGGACCAACTTGACAGAGGCACGAGTCCGGGTAGGACTGCAGCCCTTCCAAATTCCTGGGCCTGAGCTTGTGGGGAAGAAGCCTGCTATGATACATGACCAAGCTGTCCCCAATCCAAGGAAGGAATTAGGAGCACTAGAAAATTTCCCTGTCTTGGAAACACCTCACCAGGGTCTGCACATGAGATTTGACACATCCTGCCACACACATATCCCATGCTGGTGGTGTCTTCCCCATCTAGGGCCACCTTGCAATTATACAGGTAGATACAAAGCCCAGGCTCTCCCCCACAGAGCCTCACCAGCTGGCTGCCTCGACCCATCAGACCCCTTCCTTGCAGTACCATCACTCCCCAGCCTTACCCTTGCTGGAGGGCACTCTTTTGGGTTCCCAAACCAATGTGCAGTCACAGGCATGGTGTGGCAGGGTTCCAGCTGGAGCGAGAATTTCTCTCTGCTACTAGAAATATGAGTTAGCAGCACCATGAATAGCCTTCCAGCAGCTTCCATGCTCTAGGAAGTTATATTGTTTGAACCGCTCTAACACTAACAGATTTTCCTGTTAGAAGATAGACTTACAACATCCCACTCCAAGCCAATCCTGAGGTAAAGTCAAAAGAAGTTATTTCCTTTGTTCGGCACCTTTCAAGCCACATTCCCCAAATACTTAGCTCCCAAGTCACACAACCCCAATCCCTCCTCCTGGCTGTGGTCACTTGGAAATATAGCAAGTATTCTTCTTTCTTTTTCCTGTATAAAGGGCATCTGTTTGTTGTGTGAGGTGAGTTATTCTGTGTGTTGTGAAAGGGCAGTGGTTTGAGCTTTTGTTTGTTGGCTGAGGACCACTCGGTGATTCTTGCTGGGAGATGACCCTGAAGCCCAGACATCTTGCTGCAGCTCTTTCCTGATGCTCAGCCTTCCATCTGCCTGGGAGCTTTGCCAGCCCTTCAACAGCTCTTTTCTTGGTGGGCAAAGAAGCCAGGGCAAGGCCCCTTGCAAGATCAGCCAGAGCAATTCCATGCCCTCCCTCTGTCTCTCTCTTACAGGTCTGGTTCAAAAACCGCAGAGCTAAGTGGAGGAAACGAGAGAGGAACCAACAGGCCGAATTGTGCAAGAACAGCTTCGGAGCCCAGTTCAATGGACTGATGCAGCCTTATGATGACATGTATTCCAGCTATTCTTACAATAACTGGGCCACCAAGGGGCTTGCCAGCAGTCCTCTCTCAGCCAAGAGCTTTCCATTCTTCAACTCCATGAACGTCAGTCCCCTCTCCTCCCAGCCCATGTTCTCCCCACCCAGCTCCATCACCTCAATGACCATGCCTTCATCCATGGTCCCTACTGCAGTGACCGGAGTACCAGCTCCCAGCCTCAACAACCTGGGAAACATTAATAATCTGAACAGCCCGAGCCTCAACTCTGCTGTCTCATCCAGTGCCTGTCCTTACGCCTCAACAGCCAGCCCCTACATGTACAGGGACACGTGCAACTCCAGCCTGGCCAGCCTGAGGCTGAAGGCCAAGCAGCATGCCAACTTCACCTACCCAGCGGTGCAGACAGCAGCTTCCAACCTGAGCCCTTGCCAGTATGCTGTGGACAGGCCTGTATGAAGGGCTGCCCTCTGCCAACCAGGGACTTGACCTTAGCCTGACAAAAGGAGACCTTTAGCCCTACAACAGAGTACGTCCTCCAGAGAATGAGAGTGAACATGAGAGCATAAGAGGGAGACAGGGAGAGAAAGAGAAAAGAACGAGCAGGCAGACGAACCTTTATGAAGATTTGTCTATTGTATGGTGAATTTTGACTGTCTTTCCCCTTCAAAACCCCTTCCCTTCTTGCCCACCAAACCTTCTCCTTCATGGTAAAACAAACCAAAAGAGTCTACTGGAAGCCCTGTGAGGAAATAGGAGCCCCTACATGCAGGGTGCCCAACCCATGGGCAGCACAACCAAGGACGTTTCAATCTGCCCCTCCAAGCCCCACAGGGGTGAGCCACCCAAATTCCTGGAGCAGCACAGGCAGCCTCACACCACCCCTGCAGGAAATAGCCGGAGACAGGACAGCTTGAAGGAGTTTGGCAGTTGGTGCTTGGCTGAACCATAATCTCTGCACATGTGCAAGATTTTGATGAAAGATATCTTGCCCATTTAGTTATCATACAGCCAGTAAAGAAGCCTTGTCTCAGTCAATTAGCATCTCTTTATAATGCATATATATGCATGGCCCTTCAGACTTGAAACCTTTAGGAGCTGGGGGTTGTAAGAATATAAAATATGTGTGTATATATATATCTATCTTATATATATACAAATACATATAGAGACATTAGAATATGCTTTCTTGTTTTGTATGTGAAATAACCTACAAAGTAGACCTTAAAACCAAAAACCCTGTAAAGGAAGGACATCCACCAAGGCATTGTCCTGGCTGTCATGCTTTAATGCTTCATTTTGGTCAGACACACTGCTGCCAGCATATATCCCAAACAACCCCATCTGCAACAATCAGCTCCTCCTTGCACATCTCCTTCCCTTCCCCAAATTCCATTTCCAAAAAAGATAATAAAAGTTGGTACAAACCCTTTTAGCTTCTGCTTGCGTGGTTATTGAAAGCACAAACCTGCATCTGAAGATTCTGAAATCAAGTGCCAGCAGCCCAGGTAAAAGTGAGCATCCTTAGAACCACTAGCATGTGGCAGTCCGAGTTGGAACAGGGGCTGAAGTTTAGAAGAGTAGTTCATGTTCCTCACTTACATATCAAACGCCTGGCTCCTCAGAACAAAAAAATCCCACACACAGTGGGAAGAGGAAAACAAGCCCCCTCCGTGTTTTCTGTCTGTATGCACCCAGTGCAGCAGGAAGCTTCTGGCTCAGGCTTTCCCACTGTGCTTGATGGGGTTAGTGCCTTCGGGCTCCCACAGCCCAGGGCAGGGGAATCCCCCCAGGCACTCTGGCTCTGAGCAGTGGTCCCCAGGGGAGACACCAGATGCAGCAACCTGCTCTGCTCGGTTTCTGTTGGGAAAGCTGTAAAACAGAGGTGGCCTTCTCAAGCTATACAGGCCCCTGGAAAAGCTGCTCCTTCAGCCCATGCAGAGGGAGGCAGCAAATCCCTCCAAGGGCCCAAGGGAGCTCCACATGCAGCAGGGGAGCAGGGCATCTCTACCCAGTGCAATCACCTTTCCCTTCATCAAGCACATTTTCTCCAAGGGGAAAATACGACTACAATACTTTCTTCTTTAGATAGAAGAAAACAGTCCTAAAATATCTTCACAACAAACTATCCTACCAGGAAGAATAGGACAGGCAAATCTGACATAACCCATGTTCTGCAATATTGTCAGCATGCAGAGAGAAAGCAAGTTCTTTGCTAAGAATGGATCCTCACTAGGACACAGTAAGAGGTCTCTCACAAACCAAGCATATAAACTGCTCAGTCTTTGCCAAAGCCTCTTTCACAGGGAGCAGTTGCTTCTGAAGGTATTCAAGAGCAGATGCTGAAAGTAGTCACAGGTGTCAGCCCACCCTCACTGTAACACATTATTCTTTGCTCTGAGCTAATCCAAAATCTGGGAGCCAAGATACCCTGCACTGAGACAGCTACCAGTGGAAGGGTTCAAAGATCAATTGTAAACATATAAAACATAAACACAGTGCATCCCAGACCATATGTTTAATTGTAACCTGGATCCTACCTTGCTGCTGGGCACCAGTGCTGTTGAAGCAGATTCAATTCTCCATTTTGTGCTGGAGCTGCCATCCAGCAGCCTTTCCACAAAATACATACCTCATCTTGGTGCTACTGTGCTTAACTCCCTTCTCTGACATGACTCTTCCATCTACGGGAAGAAAGAAGGGCCTGGGTTTCTCTCTAATACCCTCTCCTCCACTGAGCCCAACATAGCAGAGTCCACCTTTTCTCCCTGTAAGCCAAGACGGGTGGTGCCACAATCCTCTCCTACTGCCTTGATGAAGAGCTGATCTCTTTGATGTCTTTACACACTTGGTCTTTCCCCTCCTCCTTTTCCACACACACTGACCCTCCACCCTGTGCTTGGTGGTTCTCTATGCTGCTCTGATGCTTGTGAAGGTCCTCTACTTGTCACACAAGGAAGATGATGTTTGGCTGGGGGAAGCAGTACAAGACTTGGCTGCTGACTGTTGCAGGATTCAGTGGATAAAAGATATGTCCAACTATGCTGAGCAGAAGGCCAACTCCAGCACATGGTTCTCATTATGTCCTCTGGGAGCCAGTGGGGAAAAGTCAAGACCTAGTTTAGGTCCTGATTTTTCAGCCTGAGGTTTTTCATGCAGTCATTTAAATTAACATTACTGCAGACCACTCTGACTCCTGAGCAGGACAGACTCAGTACCCACATGAGGTAACTGGTACATGTGGCCAGGGGCTCTGCAGCCCAGCTAGTTGGCTCAAGTTTTTTGTCCCCAGGCTGTATGGAGAAGATGGTGGGGTCTGTTTCTGCAGTCAGAGGTATTGCACCATGTAGGATCCAGACCAGATGGCAAACCACATACCAGCTCTGAGCTGAGAGCACTTTGTAGAATGGTACCTAACAACTGACACAACCATGGGAAAAACCTTAAAATCTACAGAAAACAGAGATGGCCAATAGCAAATAACTAACTGAGCAAGCTGGCAGCAGAACGCTCTGGGAGAGGTCTCCTGTCTGACAAATGCCACCTGCCTTCCTCGTGCAGCTAAACCAGTTCAGCCTCTCACGTTCAGTTTCTTCCCCACTGGGCCAGGACTTGGACATCATGGTCTCTGGTCCAGCACAAACACAGCAGGTCTTCTACAGACTTTACCCAGGACTTCTCTCTCACAAGCCCCCCAGTACCTCCCCAGATGTATCTTGTTGATACTGCAACCCCAAGCATGTGATTTTTAGCAGGATCCCACTTACTCTGGAGACCTGTTAGGCAAATAACTTTGTTGCTGGATACTTCCCAATCTGCAGATTTAGCAAGTGCACATTCTCCTCCATCATCCAGATCATTAATGGAAGTGCTGAGCAAACACAGACCCACAACACATGTCCCTGAATTTCACTCAACAGACCCCTTCCTTTTCAGCAGTGAATTGTGGATAACTCTCTGGGTATAATTATCCATTGGGTTTTGTACCTACACAAATCCCATCTAGATCATCCTTAAAAGCTATTTGACTGGCAGCCAATGCTCTCCATCACCATGTCCTTACTCTGTCAGAGAGGAAAATTGGATTTTGACCAGATTCTGTCCTTGATGTGCCCACATAGCTCCTGCTCATCTCCACTGCTTACACATAGTGAGATTGTTTGATCCAGTGTTTTTGTTTGGTCAGTTGGGGTTTGGGGTTTTGTTTGTTTTGTTGGTTTTGTTTGGTTTGTTTATTTGGGATGTTTTGTGTTTAGTGGGTTTTTTGTTGTTATTGTGGGTTTGTTGGTTTGGGTTTTGGTTTTGTTTGGTTGGGTTTTTTTTCTTTTTTGGTGGTGTTTTCTGTTTGTTTGGGTTTTTCAGTTTGTTTCTGGGTTTTTAAAATTTTGTTTTGGTTTTTGTTTGTTTATTTGTTTGTTTGGGTTTTTCAGTTTGTTTCTGGGTTTTTAAAATTTTGTTTTGGTTTTTGTTTGTTTATTTGTTTGTTTGGGGGTTTTTTTGAGGGGGGATTTAACTGTGAGCAGTTCCTGGCTTTTGGCTGCAGTCTCGATTTTGAAGAGAGGGAAATTCAGCAAGAATTCTCATAGGTAACAATGACTAATTCTGGGATTCCTTTGTGTGAGGTTCACCACACCGAGAGGGTCTGAAAAAAAATCCCCTTTAACTAAATACTCTCTTCCTTGCGCTTTTCTTATTCAAGGCCAGCACATCACATCACCAGCACGGCTTGTGCTCTGCACTCCCCCGCAACTGTGTCTGAAGGCTAACACAGAGCACAACGACGTTGGGTGTCCTCAGCAGCTGCCGTCGGTTCTTTTTCTCAGCCGAGAAGCAGCATGACCGCGTCCCTGGCTTGTGGCCTGCTCACACAACGGAGGATGTCCCGGCTCCTCTTGCTTGGTGCGTGCTGCCAATAGAGCCCCGAAGCGCCCGGTGGGTGCGCACCTCCGAGCCGCTGCTGTACATGCTAAAGCTGGGCTCAGTTAGGTCCGTAGCCGTGAGAGGCGGCTCCAATTTCCGTCCCAGTCGCCGTTCACGGCCCGGTGCCGTCGGGGGTGCGGATCCGGCCCGACCCGGCCGGCAGCGCCCTCAGCGCGGGCGGCGGCGCCACCTAGCGGCAGGCTTGAGGGGGTGCCGCGCTCCCGCCCGCGGGAAAGTGACAGCCTCAGGGAAAAACCTCCCGACTACCGGGACAGCCTCCGGGAAAAACCTCCCCGCCACGGTGACAGCTTCCGGGAAAAACCTCCCCACTACCGTGACACCGATACAGCCTCCAGGAAAAACCTCCCCCCTCGCTCCCGCCCACTCCCCAGCCCGGCTTCACCGGCTCTCGCAACCTGAAGCTCCGTCTGCTCCCCCGCCCGCTACATCTCCGTGCCTGCAGCACGTCCTCTGCCCGGCCCGTGCCAGAGCTGCTGGGCTGCTCCCCTGCATCCCGCACTCTCCGCACATCCCTTCATCCGCCCCTAAGACAACTTGTTCCACCTGTGCAAGAGTCCTCAAAGAAGCCTTCAGCGGGGACCACGGCCTCCCCCTGAGCATTGATTCCTCCATGGGAAGCAACCGATTGCTCTCTATGCCCTCAAAGTAAAAAAAATCCAACGCAACAAAAATAGACAATTCCTCAAATATACCCCCTCGAAAGCAGGCCTGCTGTCTATTTCAGCTCACCAGCACACATAAGAAGGACTTCTCTTCACAGAGTACCAAGAAGAGACATTTCTAGGAAGCTTCAGGGAAATAGCACTGATCTCGTAAAGGAGGGTGCTGTTATTAGCTCCCCAAGCCCCAGAAAGCACCACCACTTTCCTCACACACACAGGTAAGCACTCCAGACAACTTGCCAAACAACAACAGCAACGTAAAATCTTTGCTTGGCTAGGTCTGGGAAGTTTATTGCTCTCTCTTCGTTTGCCAGAGAGAACAGCAGAGCAAAGCTGTGGCTGCTGGGCTGGCTGATGGTGTGCAATTCCCTGGAGAAGGCAGAGGGTAGCGGGGGGGTGCATAAGACAAGGCCTCCTGACAGCATTTAGAAAGGCGGTATCCTCATTTTGTGTGGAGGGATGTGGCTATTTGAAAAGCTGCAATGCCTCTTGGAGAGGGAGAGAGGGTTCCTGTAATATACCCTCTGCAAACCCTCCTTCTACTGGGTTGATTCTTGCCCCTTGAAAGATACTTCCCACTCCAGCATCCTGTATGCATGTGTCTACAAAGAGCTCTTAGAGACCTGAAGGCTTCTGGAGACGCAGAGCCCTGCCTCCAGAGCTCTGCTCTGCTGAGTGGGGGCAGTGCCTGCAGAGCAAGGGGGAATCAGGCAGCTCACCTCATCCCGCAGAGCATGACCTCTGAAGCACCAAGACCATATGAGGCAGTTTAGGTAGAAAAAGAGCAACTGTGAACACACCATTTATTCAATGTTTTGTATCTGGCCAGGCCCAGGGAGTTGTGGTAAATGGAGATAAATCCAGATGGTGAACAGTCACTAGCAGTGTTCCCGGAGACTGTTTTGGGGACAGTCCTAACACCTTACTGATGATCTGGACACGGGGATTCAGTACACCCTCAGTAAATTTGCAGATGATACTAAGTTGGGTGGGAGTGTTAATCTCCTCGAGGACAGGAAGGCACCTGGACAGATTCAATCAGTTGGCTAAGGACAACTGCAGGAGGTTCAATAAGATGAAGTGCTGGGTCCTGCACTTGTGTTGCATCAACTCCAGGTACAGCTATAAGCTTGGGGAACAGAGGCATAAAAGATGGTCAGAAGAAAAGGACTTGGGCTCACTATGGGCCAGCAACGTGCCCAGGTGGCCAAGAAGGCCGATGGCATCCTAGCCTGTAGCAAGAATACTGTGGCCAACAGGACCAGGGAAGGGATCATGTCACCACACTTGGCACTGTGAGGCCACAACTCAAGTACTGCTTCCAGTTCTGGCACCCTCACTTCAGAAAGGACATTGAGGTGCTGGAGCGTGTCCAGAAAGACTTGTGAAAGATCTAGAAAACTTGTCTTATGAGGAATGGCTGAGGCAGCTGTGTTTCTTTAATCTCAAGAAGAGCAGGCTCCAGGGGACCTCATCACTCTCTACCACCTGCCTGCCAGGAAGTTGCAGTGAAGTGGGGTCTGGTCTCTTCTACTCTGCCTACAGAGAAGACAAGAGGAAATGGCCTAGTGCTGAGACTCAGATATTACAAAATTTTTTCACTGTTAAGGTGGTCAAGCATTGGAATAGGTTGCCCAGGAATGTGGTGGAATCCCCACCCTGGAGGTGTTTAAGAGGCATCAGGATCTGGTGCTGGGTCATGTGGTTTAGGGGTTACAGTGGTAGTGCTGGGTGGATGGTTGGACCTGATGCCCTTAAAGGTCTCTTCCAACCTTGATGATTCTGTGATTCTGTGTGTTGGCACATATGCCCAACACAGCTGAGGGAGCAGGCCTGGGGCAGCTGTAGACAGGTAGGAGCTGGCAGTTGCTTCAACAGGACCACAGGTGTTAGAAGAAGTGTCCCAAATAGCACCACGCAGGAGAGAGATCACCCCATTACTCCCATATGTTCACCACCTCTCTCTAAAGAGGTCTTCTAAATGTGGAAGCCAGTTTATTCCTATTTCCCAACACTTCAGCTAACTGTTCCCACAGCTGGGGAAGGTACTGTTACACCACTACCCAACACACTGCCAAGTCCAGGGCAGCAGCCCTTGTCAAGGAAGGCTGGACAGGGCACAGGCTGCTGCCATCTCCCAGCATTGAAAGTGCAGCCCACAGCTCTGTGGTAATTTTCCAGTCCACCACCTTGAAAGGCCAAACCTCATTCACCAGGTAGGAGCCAACACCCACCCCGAAGCTCGGACCCTCAGACTCAGGCTCTGAGACACATCTGGGCTTTATGAAGCACAGTGACATGCTTATTTCAGATGGTAAATGTCGTGGTTTGACTTAATTGCTAAACATTTTTTGTCAATTTTCTCTTAGGTTAGCTATTTTTCTATTTTGAGATCATGACTAAAACAGAAACAAAGGCAAAACAATTCAACTATGAATCAAAAAGATTTATTCACACACACTCAGAGAAATAAGAAAAAAAACCTATGAAGATGTTAAAAAAGGAAAAAAAAATTCACTTTCCCTCCTCCTAACTATCTAGTCATTCTCATTTTCTACAAAACACAAAACAATACATACATCTCTCTCTGGGAGAGGAGACCTCTCCCGTGACTCCACTTCTTCTATTTTTCCAATGCCACAAAATCTGGAGCTGCCCGAAATCTCCAGATTTGTGCCAATCTCAACTATAGAGACCTACCACTAAGAAAAACCCCAGTCTTCCTAGTGGCTTCATGTCACAAAACCTACAGTTGCCTGGAAAATGCTGTAGATTGNTCTCTGCTACCGGGTGGAGGTGGAGGGGGGGGAACCCAACCCTCCACCATCTTGACTAGCTCCGATGTCATCCCAGCCGAGCTCCGTTCCCCCTCTGCCCCCTTCCCCAGCTGGGGAAGGGAGAGAGGGGGGCCCTCTGCCATCCCAGCCCAGCCCTACCACCTCTCCCTCCAGATGGCAGAGGGGCCGCAGGGCAGAGGCCTAGCTTGCCCAGGCTAGGCCACAGCCCCCGCTGTTACCTGCTCACAGGCAGAAAACAGAAAAGGAAAGTCAGTTCCTGAAAACCCGCTTTTATCTCCCTAGTGTGTTCACACAGACGTATTAAAAAACTTCCTGTAAGCCTTCTAAACTATGTCAAACCAGCACAGTAAAATAACAGCCTGATTTTTTTATCATCTCTCTCTCACTTCTAGCTCCCCAGTGGTGAGCAAAGGCGCTCAGGCAGCATGACCAGCTGATGACTGCAGAAGGGGTAAGCACAGAGGGACAGCCTGCTGGAGAGGTTGCTAACCCTCAGGAAGCCACAGTATTGAGATAGAGAACGCAGCACACCTCTCACAGTTCTGTACAAAGGTCCAGTATGAAAGGCAACAAAGAAAACAATCAATCAACCCATACATGACAGTATTTATTAGTTGTTTTGACACATCACCCAGTGGCAGATGCACCCCCAGATGAGCTCACTCTGGGACCCTTCTGACCCCAGCCCATGAGACTGGCCATGGGCTGGGACCATTGGCAATGCCTGACACACTCTGCAGGACAAAGCTGGACCCTGCTCATTTTTTAGGGTTTGAGGCTGTAGCTAGTCAAATAGATTGTTTAATATTGTACAAGAGGCACACCACAGGTAACAGCCATTAAAGTTCATGGGATTCAGTTCCTTGCATCACAGAGGACAAGTGAGAGCCCAGGCGGATCCCCTCCCTACATAACCTTAAAAAACAGCAGGAATTTTCCTGTGTGCTGTTCCCACCAGTAATCTATTAGGACTTCCCTGCCAAGTAGCAGCAGGTTTGGGCTCTGTTCTTCCCCAAAACTGAGGACCATGGAGAGGGCAGTGCTGCTTTGAGAGGAGTTTCCCTACCTTTTTTCCAAGGAGAGTCTTGGTGCATGCAGGATTATATCAGTCCCCAGGAAGAAAGTGAGGCACAAGGCAAACCCAAGTGATGCAAAGAAGAAAAAAACAGCAGAACTACAACCCTGAGATTTCCAGCCCCCAGCCTCTTCCCCTTTCTCCTGTTACCAGCCTGCCACAACCTGCACCTCACTCTGGCATGCCACACACTGCAAGGCAGACACACCAAAGGCCAATGTGCAAGTTACTCTGAAGGCTGTTTACCCACAGTGATCTTTCTCTAAACCCCATCACATCCATCCCATCAGGCACTTGGGGTCCAGACAGAAGTAAAATTTCCCCTTTCCCTCTCCTTCTCTCCCCACTTCCATCCCAATCTCTTCTTCCATCCCTTGGTTTTAATTCCACTTTGATTTCCGGGTGCTACTCAGGTAAGTTTTCACGAAGAAGTTGGAGAAGAGAGCCAATAAAGTGGTATACAAGAACAATGAAAGGAAAAGTACTGGCCAGGTAATTCGGCAGAGCTTATCATCCCTCCAGAAGAAGGCAAGGATGTTAAGTATTATAAATACTGTCATCTGCACCATCTGTGAAGTGGTGATTAGCATGGCAATGGAGCGGGGTACCCGGATGCCCATGGCTGTCACAGTGTAGTAGAAGTATGTCACAGAATGGATAACGAGGTTCAAGGCTGCGTTCCACCCAATACCAATCGTCATCATCTTATAGCCATACCAGGATATAACCATCGTGAGCAAGTGGTGGTACCAGTGGATGAAGGTGAGCTTCTTTTTCCGGAGAACAATGAACAGAGTGTCACCTGGGGTTGGGGGAGAGGTGTATCATTAGTCAAGTGAAAGCACAGCAGCTGTGCAAGTTTTCACATGAAACAGACCAAGCAAGCTTCAATGCAGAAGCCATTGTGTGGTTTGATTCCACCAAAACCTAGGTTCCCACTGAAATAATCTGTATAGAAAAAGACCATTTAGGCACCCTACCTTCTGGCATGTTTGTAGTATAAGAGCCCCTTGCCCCAGGCCTGCTTTCCCAGATCTACCTGCACTGCGTTTTCAACTGGCTCTTCTTTACTTCCTTTTATGAAAACTGTGCGGAAAGCCCGGCCCTCCCTGCCTGTCTGCTGCCCCCTTTGCCACGGTCATTCCAGCGCAGAATTGTCTGGTCCAGGCACGGGCCTGGGGATCAATCACGTTGCAATCCCATGGAGAGCAAGCGTATCATCTGAGTTAAGCAATAGGGAGCAAGAAAATGAGTGACACATTTGCAAGGCTAAGCAACCCTTTTCTCCAAGTAACATTTGGACAGACACCTGTAAAAGAAAATCTGCTTGTAAAAGCAAAGCAGTTATAAATACACAAGATAAGAAGTTTCAGACTCACCCATTTCGACAAGTTTGCTCACTACAAATAGATATATCCAAAGCTTGGAAACAGGGTGGACGTAGAAAGATTGACTACACACTGAATGCTTTAATCCCTTGGTAAGGAGGAGGAAGGCCAACTGCTTCCAGATCCGACAGGCGGCAATGAAACTGCAAGAAGACCAGAGAAGAGCTGAAAACTGTACCCAGGGCCTCAACATAGTCTCTGACAGCTCTGCACCCATGGATATTCAGTTGACTGCATCTTGATACTCAGGGCAATATCAGAGACATTTAAACAAAATTTTGCCTTCTCAGACTTCCTAAGAAGTTTTAGCCAGGATTTAAAACCTATTCCTGCAAGACAAAGCAGCATCAAAGAGTGCTCCCTCATTACACCCCCTGCTCCTGCTCCTTGAAGAGGCACTTGGGCAAAAGCTGCCCCACCTGATGAGAAATGGAGGACAATTTTCCTGATGTCTCACCTTTTGACATGGGCCCACAGGACAGGCTGGGGGAGCACTTATAACCTCCTGTGGCAGGAACTCCTACAGCTTATGAGAAGAAATAACACTTTTTCTTTATCAATCTATATGTTTCATTTACACAAGCTTGTCTCTGAACAGACCATGAACAGCTATCCCCTAACCTCCCCTCTCCCACAGCTTGTGACTTTAGAGACCACTGCCATACCCTGCCCTGACAGAGGACAACCAGTGTCCCGTTGACTTTGTCAAAGTCAATTGGAGTTACAGAGGCAGTAGTCTAGTTTTTCTCTGTCCCACCAAACTGACAGAAGAAGTTGTGGAGATGAGGGGAATTTTCTAAAATTGACATTGGCTTGTTTAAATACAGAGCACGGGCCAAAACATTTTCCTGGCCACTGCAGGAAACCTTTACCATAAGACTGGACAGTTTGAAAACACATTTTAGATTAATCTTTTGTGTTTCTGTGAGTGTAACAGAATTTTCCCCATCTCCTACACAACAGGATTGNGGGGGGGGGGGGGGGGTAGAGGAAGAGAAAGAAATCTAAATTAAAAAAAAAATAGACTTCAAATCAAACTTGCAATTGGCAGGCACCCTTTGAATGACAGAAGATGTCTGCTCTTGCAGGCTTCATGTTCAAATCTACCCACTAATGATTTTCAAGCACTCTCCCCAGCAATCCTCTTGCAACTCATTTGACTTGCTGGAGTATTTCTGGTGAGAAATAAATGGCTTGTATAAGCAGGTCAGTCCCCTAAGTGAAAAGGGCCTTCAAGAGAACAAATTTAATTTATTTCCCTAGTGACGTAGTAGATAACTAGAAATTTCCATCAATCCATTTCTGAGGGAAGGTCTACAGCTGTCTCCAGATTTAGCAAAGGCTCTTACCTGAACAAAGTCAGGCTGAAGGACCACAGGGCTAGTGGTACACGCAGATTGAAGGGCCTCCGTTCCTTCATGAAATGCTGGATTCCGAAGATCAGGATGAAATAAATAACAGAAAAAATAAAAGACTTTTGCCTGCAAGTAGAGAAGAGGGAACAAAAGAAGTCAGGAAAAGACCCAAACTGACCTATTTTTAGCCAGACTTTTGCAGCCCCAGCAAAGCACTCGCGCCAAGAAAAAAACCAAAAACCTCCTATTCTCATGTTAAGGTTGGGTTTGGTCACAAGAAAGCCTGCCCTGACAGTGAGCAAGCAAGAACCCTGGGAACTGCACAAAAGAAAGTGAACTGGTACATCATGGAGATTTCCACAAGACCTTGATGGGATGAGGCAGGTTCTGGTAGCCTTTGAGCAGGATCCAAAGCAAACACATCAATGCATCTTGTCCCTTTCCACATGAGACTCTACAGGCAGAGGATGTCTGCAGAGGATGTCTGCACAGGATGTCTAAAAAGGCCAGTTTCATGTAAGCTAGAGACTCAAGTGCCTTGTGTTACATCCTACACATTCTAAGACTTTAGTGCAGCACGGCAGGGCTGAGTGCCCTATTTGCCAGCGCAAGGGCTGCAGTGGCCATCCGTGGGTGCCCTTTGCCCTCTTGCCACGTCACTATCTCCCTACAAGCTGCAGCACCACCTGGACCACTGTTTGCTCTGCCACATGTCCTGCTGCATCCCATGCTTCACAGCCTCAGGTATGCAACCAGAGATCCCCAACCTTCTCCTCCTTGGAACTGAAGATCCTCACATCTGTTCTGCTAAAAGCAGCAGAACCCGGTAGGGCTACCCAGGGTTCAGAATGCACCAGGTCAGTAGCCTCCTCTCCCTTCCCTCTTACCAATTCTCCTCCATCCATTTCCTGGCTGCCAGGTGATTGAAGTTCTTCTCGAAGTCATACTCTCCCAGCGGCTGCAGTTCTGACGGGTCAATGTTCATTTCCATACTCAGCACCCCCGGGAGCGACCCGAAACGAGCCACTCGCGCACGCTTCACCGATGTATATAGTCCCGGGAATGCGCTCCGCCCCAACGTCACACCGCAACGGGGGGCGGGACCGGGAGCCGCCCGGTCCGACGGGGAACCGGAGGGTCTCCCACTCCTTGTGCTGGGTAAGGAGGGTAAGGCTGCGGTCACCCAGTCAGGCTAAGCCGGAGGTCCTCCCGTTCCCCATCCAGCCCAGCTCGTCCCTCAGCAGATGCGCAAGGTGATTCCAACACTGTCACCAGCAACGGGCAGAAATTCCTTTACCCTGACTGCGGTTAGCTGTTGTGCCTTCACCATAGACTGAAGCATCGGCCGCTGCTGGAGACTAGATGGGTTGTGGGTAATCTCCCGCTTAGTTCCGGCAGCTGAAAATGGCTCCAGCAGAGTCGAAGTCCCCTGAATGCAGTATATCTCTCTGCACCCTCTGGTCACTTCACTCATCTTGATGTCTCTCCCAAGTGTCATGTCTTTACACATGTGTAACCGCTGCATCCTACAAAGCTCACAGATTTGGGGGGGGTTTGCCTCATCCAGGCATCACTGCACCTGCACACAAGTCATCTGCTTAACTGCTGCCTCTTCAAACAGGTGAGCATTTGCCTGGATGAGATATTTCATAGGATTGTAGAATGCTTTGGGTTGAAAGGGACCTTAAAGATCATCTAGTTCCAGCCCCTCTGTCATGGGGAGGGACACCTTTCACCACACCAAGCTGCCCAAACCTTATCCAGCCAGGCCTTGAACTCTTCTAGGGATTGAGCATCCACAATTTTCTCTGTATTTGACAATGCAGTAGTGTGAGAAAATCAGGAAATATTTTGACATGCAGGAATTAAAAATCCTTGGTGATTTTTGTGCCACCCCTGACTTACACTCCCCATTTTGCAGAGCACTCGCATGTGTCTGTCTAAAGTTCAGCTTACACGTAGCAGCAGCAGTGGTTTTACCATATCCCACAGGGAAAACACCCTGTACATAGCACGAGCTCCTACTGTGCCTTGCATAGCTCTCACCTTAGTCTTTCCAGCTACAAGGAGGTCCTTCCCCTTCCAGAGGACTGCAGGTCAGGGATTGTGCAGTCTGCATTCCTGGGTCACTTGTCTTTCATCTTTCATCACCTACTTTGGGCAGTAGTGTCACCAGGCAGAATATTCAGGTACATGCTGAAGGAAACTTTCCATCTGTTGCAAGGGCTTCTGCATGCCACGAGACCAGGTGCCACCACCAATAAAGCCAAGGGCAAGAACAGAGAAGAGGCAGCACAGTAACACAAACTTTTTGCACTTCTAATGCATACAAGTCGATGTTCAGTCTCATTATTCAGCAGCAAAGCCACGTTGGGAACCTTATAAATTTATCCCTCTCCATGCTCTTGGCAATGGTTTCACTGTTGCTGACTTCTTTGCCTGCATATTGTCTGTGGATTCACTGTTCTTATACAGTTGTTAGCTGTTTGAGGCACTACAAGCACAAAACACCTGCTTCTTTCACCTATGCTTTAGCAACTGTTAAACAAGGCCTCCTTTACATAAGACACCATATGAGAAGAGAAAAAAACTTTAAGTACCTGTTGAGACACGCAAGGATGAGTTGGATTAGCTGACTAGAAAACGTCCCAATATTGATGTAATTTCTTATTCCTAATCTAGTTCTAGGTTCAGTAAAGTTTTCATTTTGAAACTGTTTCATGCCACATGGACAAGAACAATGCCTCTCCTAGGGCAGGTCTGTCCATCCATCTCTTAGGTGGAGGCATGTACAGTTACAGGAGGAGCTCATGACTGCAACTCTTTGGTACCACCTGAGCAGGCAGCTGGCAGCCCTCCCCAAGTGTCTCCTTGGCAGATGGGAACAAGAACAACACATGTAAAGAACATAAGCAGATAGAAGGGATAAGACTCTTGGCATCCTCTGAGACACATTGCTTGCTTAATAAGGCAGGCTTTGTCACAGACTGAAAGCTCACCTGCACAATCCAGATGCAGTTGTGACATTCTTGTTATCCTCTTTTCTCCCCACTGTCAAATACATCTGTCTGCACTCCTGGATGTGGGTGGATTAGCATGCAGAGAGCTGCCAAGTCCAATGTCTGGTCACTGGCACTGCTCAGAAACACTGTTGGACTCAGAATCCTTTAGAAGCTGACATGCAATATAGACATCAGAGTGACTTATAAATAAACAGATGAGCTTATTTTCACACGTCACAGTGAATTGCACAGCACTCAGACTCTGCAGGTGAGGAAGTAGAGCCCCAGCAACACTTCACACAGAGCAGGAACATCAGGGCTGCCGTCCTGAGTCAATGAGAGGGGAGCACTTCATTCTTCTGTCCTCCCA
This sequence comes from Nicator chloris, assembly GCA_013400495.1. NCBI lineage: Eukaryota > Metazoa > Chordata > Aves > Passeriformes > Pycnonotidae > Nicator > Nicator chloris. Next base: position 95,305 of record WAAE01019503.1, on the reverse strand, counting down.
TGGAGTGGGAAGGAGACAGAGACCCTATGGAACAGAAGCCTCCATGCCTTTATTTTGAGCCCAAAATGGCTAGGTAGGACCTCAAAGACAAAGGACAATTTTGTGAGGACCATGAAATAACATTGTGAATCCTTATGGTGAGCTGGGTCCCATTAGACTGCTTCTACAGCATTCCAGAAATACCTACTTTCAGGTAGCCCTAAATAGATGAAATTCTCACTTAAAGCTTAAATTGCTATTTTCAACAAGAGTTTCAGTTTTCTGGTAAAGATTCACTTTTTTACCAATACACATGGAGAGAGAACTAGTTTCTGATATGGTGACTGAGCATCACCTACACTCTTATTTGCCCTGTCGTCAAGAGTGCAAGAAAATTGATTTTTGCAGAAATATCCCATTTTGTATTCCAAGTCTTAAAATAAATTTCCTGTAACAAGACAGTAAACAACAAATAGACTGCTTTGGTGGTAAATAGCACATTTGCCTTCTGTCAAAACTTGAGAGCATGAAGATGTTTGTGAAAGACTCCAGGCACCATTCAGAAAGAGTAACAACATGCCAAATCCTGGTATGATCCAAAGTGCAGGAAGTGTTTTCTAGAAAGACAGAGTTCAAGAAAAACAAAGTAATGTCTTTTCTAAGAATACTACAAAGTAACAAAACCAAAACTTTGGGAAAGATAAAGGACAACAAGCATTTATAGCTCCCTAGCCTCACAGATCAACCACTTCCATAGCAAGTGACACAAAAAAAGATGACACGGAAAAGTCTGTAGGACTTAAACATAGTGGGTACATGGCAGGAGTCAAGAGAGCAGCTACCATAACTAGAACAGGGCAAAACATTATAACTGTGTGGGCCAGAGGCAATGTGACCACCAAAGTCTTCAATTGCCTGTTGGCTAGCTGACTGTCACTGTACTGCCACCAACTACCTGCCTGATCCACACAGGTGGGGACAAGGAAACAAGGAGACAGAGTTGTTGATTTGAAAAAAAATAGTTCCAGGTATAACATGCCAGTTCAGATTGGTCTTAAATATGAGACCTCTGACAGTCTGCAGGACAAGAGCAAATATAGAGTCAGCCTCACTCAAGCTGGGCCTTGCTGGTCTGAGTTACACTGCCACCCCCACCAGTGCAGAGGATAGAGAGTTTTCAGGAGACAAGGCTATTGCACATAACCACCTCCAAATCAGCTTGTTGTACTGTCTGTGATTGTCACTTGTGATTTACACATCAGAACAGTGAAAGCCATGGAGGGATCTCCTTGCACAAGCAGTGCAAGCTTTCATCAAAGCTTAGGATAATGACCTGATTCCATAGGTCAAGATAATGACCATCTTAACTGCAGAGAATATGACTTCTCTGGGCACCTTTTTCACCAGACTGACCACACTATGAAAACAAAGAACAATCTTTGTGTTCTTGATCAAAATATCTTTTAACTCCTTTGACACCAACAGAAGTGGCATGGCAGGTAAGGCATGATTTTATATGTATCACAGTTTGCTTAAATTAGGTTTAATAGGTAAGAAGATATGTTAAGGATAAGGAAACAAACCTCTCCTGATTGATTCCCTAACTTTGGAAAGCAGCCTAATTTTAACACATACTGCAGCAAACAGCTTGACAGAAAGTGCTGGAGGCGTTACCCATAGCTCTTAGGCTTACACTCAGCTAACGCAAAACTTATGCCCACACAAGTGGTGAAACAGTGGAACAAATTGTCCAGAGAGATGGTAGATGTTCTGTCTCTCAAAACATTCAAGGCTGAATGGGGCTCTCAGCAAGCTGATTTAGTTAAAGATGTAACTACTCATTTCAGGGGGGATTGGGACTGGATGACGTTTGGGTCCCTTCCAAACCAAACCATTCTGATGCAGAATGAAATATTATTTGCATTTTCTGGCACTTCATATGTGGGCAGCTCTGAAGAGCTTTTGTTTAGAAAGGGCAACAGCAAGTAATGCAATACAATAAATAGCATAGCTATTTGAAAACCAAAGCCTCAAACACACAAGCACACACATTTTTACATAGATTGAGGCTTCATAACGACCAGTCTGCAGAAGATTATTAATAGCTGGCTTGGGTAAAACCCAGATAGTGGGCATCACTTGTTCCAAGGAGAGGGAAGAGTTGCAGTGCAATTGTCAGAGGCAAAGAGGTTCCATCAGGAGGTAGGCAGGAGACACTGACTCAGGGAGGACTTAGACCTGTGGAGATTTACCAATTTGCCTTCACTGCCTTGCTTTGTCAAGTTTAGCTACAACCCTTTCTCCCAGCCACCATGGTACAGGTGCATTCCTTTGGAGATGTAAGAGAACACAGGGATAAACGTCAGCAATCATGGCTGCAGGAAAAGCTGTGGGACACCCCATCCCAGTGCTGGGTAATGGTGCTGAGCATGCCTGGACCTGAGGCTCGATGCCTCACAGGTCTGCTAGCACAGGGCACCCTCTGGCTCCAGCCACCATGGCCTGTGACACCAAGGTCTCCACCAAGGGCTTCTCAGATCTTTAGCCATTAGAGGGGAACCAACACCGCAAAAGTGCAGGGAAGCATCACCTCCTCAACAGAGACCTAAAAGCAAGAGCGGGCAGAGGTTTGCTGTGCTTCTTCCTGACTCTCTGGAGGTGTTAGCTGTCCTCCCCTGGAGAAACATGTCCTCAGGCCCAGGGGGAAGAAAGGATCCCCTGCTGTTTGCAAGCAGTCCATCTGTCTTCCTTCTACTTCCTCAGCCTCAGATGAGCTTCATTGCCTTGCAAGAGTCACCCAAGCAGGCTGGTACAATTAGTTTGGGGTTTAACAACCGCACAGTATCAGAGGAAACAATCCTTCCTTGCAGCTTCCTGCACGATGTTTGACTAGAGGCCATTAAGAGATGCTGCTCAGCAATAGCATCTCTTCTTTGTACCCTGGCAAGATACAGCCATAATCAGCAGCCCTTGTATCTGTACCAGATCTTCACTGTACAGGGTCTGGGCATGGTCCTTCTCAAGGATGTGTGTGATGATCAAGAAATTTGGGCATTTGAGAACAATTTTGCATAGAGCAAGACAAAGTATTGTCCCTTCATGCATACATACATACTTTTAAAGATGCCTTATGGCAACACACTGGATGTGTCTTCCTTCCCTCTGCCATGCAAGACAGTGTTTTCCAAACATGAAAAAAACCCAAAGCAGACACACTGAATGGGAATATGAGACCTCTCAGAAGGGACCACTTGGAGTCCTTACTAGTGGCCAAATTATTTCTTGCTCTCTGATCTAGTTGCTCTTACTACTTTGAAAGATCTTTGAATAAAAAATAACAAAGGGGCTAGGGGTTAAACAAAATGGTGGTGACATCAGGAGCTATTAACCCAAAGATGTCATAATCTGCAATGACCCTCCATGAGAATGCTATCAACCCTAAGCTAAGGCTTACAAATCCCATGTAAAACATCCATGATGCAAATCACCTCTAAGGAGCTCTTTTGTCAATACCCTTTCATTTACAAACCCTTTTGTTCTCTAAAGCCTGTAAGGAGGCCCACTGGTGTTTGGAAACATTTATTAAAGCAAGTACATTGAGTGGGCAGCTGGGCTTTTGCCTGGAGTGGCTATGTCTTCATGCTTTGTTCAGAATACAATAGTTGGATACACATACGGAATCCAGAAAACCTGAGATTAGCAGAGAATCTGCTAATTTAATTCATCAGTGTCTGTTCTCACAGTTGAAAATTTAGAGGCAGAGACTAGTTTAACAAGTTCTTGAACCAACACACCTACAAAAATCCCATTGAAGGACTTCTGATTAAGATTAAAGGTGTCCTTTGAACAACACGATCAGCTATGCCTTTATCACAGAAGTGTTAAAGCTCAGGCTGAGTTTAAGCACACCTACAGGCATTCATGCACATACCTATTTGTGTTTTCTAAAGTGTTCATTAGAGAGAGACTTTGTACAAACATTCAGTATTTCTCAACCAGAACTAGTCCTGTGCCTTAAATAAAAGTAAAATAAACCACAGCACAATAACAACATTATTACATTGACAAAATTGCCAATGTGAGCTCTTGCCTTCACTGGTCATGGTGTGTAAGAGCTCTCCACCCTGCATTCTCAGAAATATAAAGCACCTTCTGCTTTGCAATTTTTGCTAAGTAAAATTGGCCCAGCATCATTCACAGCCAGACTTTGCAAATGGCTTTATGCCGGCCCCTCTCCACTTAATCATTCTTGTGCTCCAGTCCCCATCTGAATCACCTGCTGTGATAGTTAGCAGAAGTTACACCAACACCAAACATGGACAAAACATCAACTCTTTCCTCTGGTTGAAATCTACCAAGACTGCAGAGTCCAGGTAAATTTGCCAATCCCAGATTACGTTGAGAGCACAAAACCAATGCTCAGCACTTTACTGAACCCCCTGGCTACAGAATTGGGACTAAAATGCTATTCTTCTAACCCCAGCAGAAAGTTGTTGTTTCTGCTTTTTAACAAAACTAAGCTAAACAGCATTCATTCTACTTGGTTCTGCCTTGAGACTAATCTGATCCCCAGTAAAGCTTGGATTGCCACCACCAGTTACTTGCCTCTTTTTGCAGAACCACTTTTGAAACATCTTTGGAAAGTCCTGATAATAAGAACCCACACTCCTTTACCCAGCTCAGAACTGATACAGTTAGGGGACTCCTTGGTTAGCAAGGTATGACCTGCAAGGAGAAGAGCCCTCAAGTCTTTGGAATTTGGGGTTTTTTCAACTGATTTGTTGCAAAACTTACTGTAATGCAACTTCCCTGATCAGACCCAGCCTCTTCTTACAGTATAGGTGCTCACTCCTTTTGCTACTGGGCAGTCCTGACAAAAGGTGGAGGGGGTGTAATCCAAGCACCCAACTGTGAAAGGTGTCTCCACGCTGTCCAAAAGGTCTGCAGTTTCTTCAGCCCCTCCCCACTTTGCAACCCAAACTACAGGCAGGGTTTTTAAGATCAGCTTTTACCAGTTTTGTCTTTTATTGTTGCCAAGGCCCTCAACTCCTTACCTGCTTAGTTTTAATGAAAATTAATCATTCAACCCTTCTTCCCACTTAGGTTAGCTTTTAAAAAGACTGTTCTTAATCGCAGTCCATGTAGATCATTGGTGGATTCAGAGCATAGTCTTTAATACTTCCCTGCCTGGAGCCCAAAATCCAGCATTACCACTGCCTGAACTGATAGATGACCTTACCCAAAGCTTTGCAGGAGGGGCACTGAAGATCATCTCCATCCAAAGCATCTGTCGAACTCTGTTGGCATTATAACGCAGGGTTTACCATTTGCAGAACGTAATGTTGTTTCCTTTTCCCCCAGCAAGATACACAGGCTAATCTGTGCTGTTTTTAAGAATGTTTTAGATATTATTTATCTGTTTGTTGACGTACTTTTCTAAAAGCAAACATTACCTATGTGGGGCTGCCATTGCCCTTGTAAACCATACCATTCTGTTTTCAATAACTCCTCCAACCTTCCTTGTTACCTTGGATTTCTCAAAATCAACTTCATTTGAACTACAGATACATGGTTCTGCATATCACTATAACCACACTTATCTCTTCACAACCAAGCAGGATCCCTCCAGTTTTCCAAGATTGCCAATAACAGAAGAAAACTCAAATCTGCAAAGCTCTTCACTAAAATAGCTGAGTTTTACATCAGCACATGGTTTGATCTCAGAAAACTTACCTTATAGAAGCTCTTATAACTGAATTCAAAGGAGACAGGATTAGGTTAGTCAACAGCATCACTACCATAGCACTAGCACAGATGTATTACTAAATAATAATTCAAAAGTTTTCCTTAAAAACATTGCTACACAGCCGTTCCTACTATGGACACCACAAAGAGTAGATGTAAGAAGATGAAAAATAACTGGTCCCAGCTGCATCCCACCCAGAGTCTTTTATAGCAGCAGGTAGAATGGTCTTGATGGGGGTAAATGAGATCAGGTGGAGAGGGAGAAGCATCTTAGCAACAGTACCTGAAAAAGAGGGAAGAGGCTGAGAGAGAAAGGAGGAGCTTTCTGTATCCTGAGAAATCCATCAGCTGTTTGGAGTGATTGGCTGCCCTCAGCTGTCCTGAAAGGCACAGTGCCCGGATCCGTCCTTGGTTTCCAAGGATTTGGGAAGCCCTTCCGAAGGCCCAGCTTGGGAGGGACCATAGGCATTTCTGGTTTTTGAGATCATGCCTTGTCTGAGTACCTGGGAGAAAACTGCTTTCCATGGCACTGCCTTCAGGACTTTCTGTGCAGTTCCATCTGGCATGACACAGCCCTGAGGAGGCCCTGGTGGGAACAGAGGGACTAGCTTGCTCCAGCAGTGCTCTCAATGGCAAATGGCCACAGCTGGGGACTCGCAGAGCTTGGCTCATTGCCTTCCTCTGTGGAAAATACTTGTAACCTGGAAGCATCAGAGAAAAGCATTGCCCACACTCTCAAGAGCACCAGAGAGGTGTATGGGGGCCATGAGGGAGATCCCACAGGCAGAGATGAGAGGCTGGGGCTGAGCCATGCACAGGCAAAGGGAAGGCGTTCCTGTCACAGAAGCGCTCACTTACTCTTTGCTTACTGTCATTAAACTGTGGGTAAGTAAAGTCATCGTCTTCTCTAGGCTTTCCTCTGCCAGATGGAGCGATTTCACACTCACCTGCAGAGGGAGACGGCTCCTCTTTATTAGCCAAATTTTGTTGACACAGTTTGGTGCCGCCACCTTACTAGGCTGGAAAAGCCAGATACGGAATTGATGTGGCTGTTCGGCAGTCACTGCCAGATTCTCAAATGGAGATCGTGCCAGGGGTGCGCGGGGACCCTTCCAAAGCCAACACGGGGGCTGGAGCAGCAGTAATTTATGAGCTGGTTGCAAAGTCCTTCAGGGGAGCAGCCTCCGAGGCACTGCTGTGTGCTCCAGCAATGCTGCAGCTGCTGGCACTGGGCAAAGGGGAGGGGTCGTAACGAGCCATGCGAGCGTGTGGCTTCACCCCTTCCCTATTCCCCACAACGAGCTTCTCCCAGCAGAGGAGCTGCCCCCAGCCCAGGGTTTGGGCAGAGCTGCACAGCCATCACCTGGAAAACACATTCATTTGCAAACCCAGGGTGTTTCCAAGCCAGAACAGCTCCCAATCACAGGGCTGCCGTGCCTCACAGAGAGAACTTTAGTGAGGAGCTGTGGGGCCGGGTAAACCTGAAAAGCTGGCTCAAGCGTGCCCCGAACACCTCCCCGCCCCACTCGGAGCCCTTGCAGGGAGATCCGCACACAGCAGCGAGACTGTGGGTGTTGCTGGATCCTGCAGGTGTTGCTGGATCCTGCTCATGATCCCCCTGCCCTGCCAGGAGCAAGACAGAGGGGCGGAAGGCAGCTTTGCCCTGTGCACAGCTCACTTGGGGTGGCAGCTCTTGGGTGAGGCTTCTTCAGTCCTCTGAAAAGTACTGACTCATATCCTACTTTTCCTTGGGGGCGGGGGGGGGGGGGCGGGAAAGAGGTAGAAGAAGAGCTTGCTCCCTGCTTGCTGCCTCACAGACCCCAGTTTCAATTTTTTAATTTCCCAAGTTACACCACAGCCCTGCGTGCCTGCCTCAGTACCTATGACAGGGAGGGCATTTAGTAACTGCAGGCACCGTGCCCAGAGATCAGGCACCAAGCTGAAGGCAGAGCTGCATGAAAGATAAAGCTCACCTACATCCCTTCCCCCACCATGGCTTTAATGTGTGTGTCAGGCTACTCATTAGTCCTAATTTAACTTAATAACTAGCTTAAGGCCTTGTTATACTTTTCTTCTGTATTCAATACTGAAAGAATAACAAGGAGAAAAGTAAAGAGAGAAAGCTGTGTTTATTAGGAAAAGATTTACAGAGGACAGAAATAAAGCTGGAACAGCTAGAGGAGCCTTCATCTTTAATGAGTATATTCAAATACTTCTATAAAATTACCTTATAACTTACAGAATGGCTCCTGACAGTTTCTAAGCCAGTACACAGCTTTTCCTAGGGAAGACTCTTTACTTCAGGGGTGCTTTTTGAATGTCCACTTCTTACTCACAGGGTCCTTGGCCAGGTTAGTGCTTTACTCCATTAGAAAGAGTTGTCACCAAATTGTAGAATAATTTTTAATAGACTACATATCTCTTGACTCCCTGGATAGACATGCCTTCTAACTCTGCAATGCCTTTGGGAATGAAAGCAGCCATGAGAAGTTCAAGAAGTTAAGAGTATATCTGACAGGAGACAACATGTTAATGCTGCATGTGGTGCTTGCCTGAACTTCTTTCTGAAATTGTGAATAGCAAGGAGGAAGCATAGGAAAATAGACTCAGATTTTATAAGCCCACAGAGGCTCTTGGGTCTCAAATATTTGTCTTCTCTTTTGCTTGCAAAGAAAGCAATGTGCAGGTCTCTGTCCTCATCAGGCCATAGTGCCTCCATTGGTGCACCAGTTTGCAAACATGGTGCGTTTGTCTTCTCCCTCTTCTTTCTTCAAGTTCAAAACAATCCAACATTGTCACCAAGCTGCAAGCTTGCCAGCCCTCTTGCTATATTCAGCCTAATTTAAACATCCAAAGTCTCACGTAGGCAGCACTAATGATCTCCTTCTTCCACCTCAGAGATGAAAAAATGCCCCACCTCCACCCCCTTGTCCAAACTCATCTGCTAGGAGATGACAACAAGGTCACCATAGTGCACTGGAAACAGGCAGGAATGCTGAAAATTGGTGGCAATATCTTTTCCATTTAAAAATAAACCCCAAATCCCATCAGCCACCTAATTTCAACTTGCAAACAGAAAAGTGCCAGGCAGACAGCATTCCTAATACTTATCTACAATGCCATTTTCCCCCTAATATCTATTAGCACCTTGCTCTGATCTCACTCTTCCTGCCATTAGGGACTATTGGGCTCCACATCCTCAGCTCAGAGGGTGTGAAGCCACAAAGTGCTGCTATAGAGCAAGGTTGATGGGTCATCCAAAGTCACCTTCACCTTAGCCCCTCTGCAAACTGAGGGCTGCGGAGGGAAGACAGCACTGCTTGGCCTCATAAGAGCCCCCAAGTCAGAGACAGGCACTATCCCGACCTAGAGCAGCCCAGGAGCCCAGCCAAAGTATTGTTTCATAGGTTGCAGTAGAAACACATCTTTCATCTGGAAAAAAACACATGGAACAGCAAACAAGAGCAAAGCCTAGAACCGCTAGTGAGGGCAGCTGTGGCAGTGAGGTTACTCTCCAACTCCTGCCACACTGCAGTGGTCCCGGTGGGAGCATGGAGCAGAGCCCTTGATCCTCACTGTGGTGCCATCAGACAACGCTGTGGGCAGGTGCACCCCAGTTAGGTTTGCCTTAGAGTCCAGGGTGAGTAAAAACACATTAGGTATCACTCCATACCATGGCCCAAGTGGGGGGCCAGTATTGTCTGTTCACATTGAAATGAGCAGAGCTTGCTGCTTCTATAAATGTGGTGTATGGCCCATTGCTTATGGCCAGCTCTCTGAGCTATTGGCTGCTGATCCTGTGGTCCTGGCACTTGCATCTGTTCCAGATTTTTCTTTCATCACAGGTTTGGAGATGCTATGGGCATGGGTGTGTGCCACATGAAGGCAGAGGAGGGAAGGCACTGCATGAAAGCCTGCAGAAAGGCAAAAAAATTGCTGATGGAGGTATGTGGAGGCCATAGAAGCAGTAATGAGAAGGAAAAAGCACTTTCATCTTGCTTGAACATTTTCCTTTACAAGAATCACAGGTTCACATTAAACCAAGACCAGAGAACTGCCACACAGGAGAAAGAACACAAGTTTATTTTAAAAAATAATAATTTAGCTCAAACACAAACAGAATTGCAGAGTGTTGACTGAAGCAGGAAGAACAATATTTATCCACAGAACTTAAAACAGACCAATTTTTCTCTCTTGTAGATGATACTTTCAGTGCCCTTCCTTGTCTACAGCTCTGCTTCAAGTTCTCATCTGCACTTAAAGGTATCCTGACTCCTGGGGCTCTTAGTAACAAGGCAGAGGAGAAATGGTGCCTGCTGCACATGAAATGCTGTTCCTTCCTCCAGAGCCTCCATGATCCAAAAAGCCAGAAGAGCAACACCAGCATCTAAACCAATGTGCAATACAAAGGGAACAACTTGCATTCCTCCCTGGAAGTCTAGCTACCTATGCCCCATTCCCAGCATCCTGGCCAAGTGCTCCCACCCACGCCTGAATTCACCCCCCGCCCACAGGTGCTGTACACAGAGGTGTAGACACAGGCCTTTGCAATACTCCTCCCTCCCCACTCTCTTCTCATCCAAACCTGCGGATCTTTCACCTCTCTCCATGCCTGCGTGCCATACATTTCTTGGCACAGCAGCAGTTCATTTCACAGTGATGGGATATGCCCTGGAACACACTGGCCACTACTGCAGTTTTTTCTCATCTGTGAAGTGGCCTTTCAGGCAATTGCCATTCTGATACACAGGCCTGGCCCCCTTCCTTCTGCACCACACCACAGATTTGTAGAGAACAAATCCAATACCAGCCAGACACAGCAAGAGAAGAGCCAATATGTCCAGGCAGAAGTACTCATACAGGGAGAGGTCGTAGACAGCTGGGCGAAGGTAGGCTGCCCCGTTATGACGAAGGATGTACTCCAGCCAATACACTGTCCTGTTGAGAGCATGCATTGGTCTGTCCAGGTGCAGAGCTGAGATGTGCTGGGCTGCTTTTCTGTAGCTGCAAGGGAAGATGGTATTTACCTTTTGACAGAAACTTCATACAAGAGAGTTGGCCTGAGACATCCAGTGATGCTTTCAAGTCCCAAATAATACCTTGAGAGAAGGGCAAATTTATTCCATTCCTCTGAAAGGCACTCTGACAGCACTTGTCAGCCACTAAGGCACAAGCCAGAGTGTATTTGACTTCGTGTTTTGTTGACAACACTGACAGTTTGGCTTGCAAGTACCTGTTCGGTGAGTTCATATGTATGGTACTTTCTGAGGTGAGTTTGCACTCTAGGACCTCACCCAGCATCAAGCAAAAGTTACACACTTGGTGTACCTTCCAGATACCAAATTGCAACGCCTCTTAATAGGTAAGAAATACAAAATATTTTAAAAATCAAGCTCTCGAGAGCATTTCAAAAACCAGCAGTTGCACATCTTCCATTAGAAAACAGGAGCCCTGTGCCACTTTTCTGCTCCTGCTTCAGTTCTAGGAAAAAGCAGAGCATATGATTGACAGAAGGAGCAGATGGAGCATTACCTGCAGTTCCCTCTCTGTTTCTACAGAAAATTTTTTGGACAAGTTCAGGGAGGTCCCAATGGGAGGTTGTGATCTCACTCTCCCTGATGACAGGCTGGCATTAAGAGAAGAGGTCTGTTCCCCAGTATCTCAGAAAACTTTCTAAGAGCATTACAGTCAGTCAAACAGGACTAGATCACACTCCTTAGCAGCAAATGCTGGAGTATCTCCTCCTGCGCTGCATCTAAGGGTGTTGAGGCACTGACACATTTGGTCAGCTGAGCAATGCTTGCAGCTGTGCTTGGTAACAGAAGCCACCACAGGCGGAGTAGGGGTCAACACAAAGACAGAATGGTCCCTCACACTGTCAGCACCAAGGAAGAGCTTGATGCTTCCAGATGGCTCACCTGGGGTCAGAGATGACTGTGCTGACAGCCTGGTAAAGCTCCTCTTCTTTTACTCTGCTCCAGTCCATGAGGATACCCATGCCCTTCGCCTGCACTCTGGTCATGATGTCAAACTGGTCCCCATAGAAAGGAAATCCCACCACTGGCACACCGTGATAAATTGCCTCAAATACACCATTCATCCCACAGTGGCTGACAAAAGCTTTCACATTGGGGTGGCCTGCAGGTAAAGAAATAGTAGCAAGTCAGTGCCTTTCATGTTGCAACAGGGCTACCAGGGGGTTCCTCAACGACTGATGTATGTTTAGGGAAAAACAGGCCTGCTGAGCAGAGAGGATGCTACCCTTTGGGAATACGTCTGGCTTTTGGCAGCCCAAAATTGCTGAGTAGAGCCTGGAGGAGAAGGGCGATAGGAGCCAAGCAGCTTCAAGCAGGTATTAGGTGAGGATCATGTTTTGTACAGATCAGACACACAAGAAGCAACAGACTTAGATCCACACAGGGGCTGCTATCCTTATGTGCCTTTGCTGTGGTTTAGGCTAAAATCCAGGGGTGTTGCTAGTGGCACACATACACAGAACCCAGCCTTACCTAGCAGGTCATTCTGGGGCAGCCACCCCATCATCAGCGTATTCTCACCCAGGTTTCTTGGCTTCTGACCAAAATATCTGTGGGAGGAGACAGAGGAAGGTAAAAAAGGAGAAGAGAAACACAGAACAATAATAAATTCAATCAGATCAAGAGACAGAAAGCAGATTCTGGGATTTGAAATTAATCCCCCCTCAACATTGTTTTTTATCCAACTCAAGTGAAAATGAACCCCGTTCCCTTTTCACCTCCACACCACCCTTTGTGGGAGGCGAGCAAATGCACCAGCCATCTTCTCCACCAATTCGCTTGGAAGAGCTCGGATCCCAATGCCAAAGGAGACAACAACGACACCTGCCTCTGCTGCTTCCACCCAGAGACGCAGACCCTGTGGGCAAAACACACACAGCTGCCTTAAGTATTGTTGCAGAAAGGCCCTTCCCACTCTTGCCTCTGTCAGTAGAAAGCTGTCCACAGAGAAGATGTAGCCAAATCCACCTGGAGCACAAAGCTACATGGTTTTCACCAGGCAATGAACATTAAAACCACTATGATTTTTGCACCCAGCCAGGGATAAATTACTTGAGCACCTGCTGGTCTTGTGAATTTGCAGGGAGGTGTCCAAAACCTGCATTTCATAGCATTATCTCCTGTACTGGAGGTAACACAATTACTCTTTGACAAGAAAGGTTCTAGAAACAGGAGCCACATAGGAACAGCCAGGGCAGAGAAGGAATTTGGAGTAAAAAGAGGAAAGCTATTTTCCCATTACCACTAAGACAGGAGGCCTGTCAGGGTCTCTAGATGTAGGCTGATACAAGAGACAAAACATCACACAGTCAGGAACAACTTCCTGGAGAGTTCCTACAAACTCTCCAATGTCAAAGGCTCCTGGAAGTGGCAGAAAGTCTTGCCATCTTGACAGGAGAGTTCTACCCATCCTTGATGCTTGCAGACAGCAGATTTAGTTTTTGATCACTAGACAGAGAGGTAGCTACAGATCCAGTAAAACCCACAGTTATTTGTCCTTCATTTAGAGGCTACCTGTAATGCTACATAAACAGGTCTGTATCGAGAAGAGAGTCTGTATTTTTTTTAACCAAAGCCAGAAGGTAGTAGGGATAAGAAATCCGCAGCCACAGCTGCTGTGAAGCAAACATGGAATATTCCCTTATGCCAGGCTGGGCTGAGTGTATTTCTAATTATGAATTCTGTCCCGCTTCAAGTTTCCCATGTATCCCAGTCAGGAGCATTTTAGGGAAGTTTAATAAATATCTATCTTTGAATATAGATACTTCCTAAAATAAACATGTAGGAGAACGTGAATTAAAAAAAAAATCTGTTATTAAAAGAGAAAATGAAAGTGATTCAGAATATTAATTGTAGTCTAAAAGTTAGGGGATGATAGTACAAAGAAGTTACAAAGCACATCTTAGTGTTACTCTCCAGGGATGTTTCTCCTTTGTTGTATGCTCAGAGACTCAAGTCTGTATTTTCAGAAATCCTTAGAGTGCCCTAAAACAATCCAAGAATCAAAAAGTTGACAGAGATATTTTGGTTTCTCCATTCTTTTGAGTTTCACATCCTTTCAATAGTACAACCACTGAAACCGCTACAGAAGAGAAAGTGCTGGTTTTCCTTTTATAAATAAAAATACAACTCCTAAACCAGATAATTATGTTATCCATTATAATTGGGCCATAACATTTAACTTTCAGAAACAGCATTGAAGTTGCCAGGGAAGCATGGCTGACCACCAAATGTTCTCACTTTCTCTCAAATACATACCTATATTTAACCAAGTCCTAATTAGAAGCAATCAAAATCATAGTGTTTCAAATAGGAGGAAATAAACAATTACATTTCAGATGGGACATTCTTTAAGGTACACCTAGACTTACAGAGGCCCTCTCTTCTGCTGGCATCCAATGGTGTGGACGCAGACATGCCTACGTGCTAGCATGACAGCCACCTCCTACTGCAGGGCTCTGGACTTATCTCCATCATTCTTTCCTTAGGTGCCCTGGGATCTCTTCTGGAAGCTGTGAAGCACATGAGTAATGCCCTAGCAAACAACTCCCTTCTTTATAAGGCAGGTGTGTATGTGGCCAGGTTGGACCAAGCCAGAGTTTTGCAAGAGCTGTGAGGCAGCCACCCTCTGACACAGCTTTTGGAGCACCCTACGCGCGTTTCATTACCTGCGGGCCATGCCACCTGGGCAAGGCTCGTGTGCAGTCAGACACATCTGGAGAGCTTCTTTTTAAGGCCCCTGATCTCACTTTTTAACTGAAAAATATTGGCATCCACAGCATCAGTTAAAGTTGCCATCAGAGATCTTAACAGGCCTCTAATAATTTGAAAGTTGAAATCTTATCTCCATTTCAGACCCTTAGTCAGGACACCAGGACATTTTGACTGCCCAAGTTTTATTATCCACGTTTATTTCCCCTCAATGTTTGTAAAAGTGGTAAGATAAGTCCTACTTTGTTCCCATACTGTCTTCAGCCAGAGGCTTTAGGAGCTGGTCCCTCTGAATTTATTCCTGGGATTAATGAGGCATAGGCTGGAGAAAGCCTTGAGAGGAGTTTTCAGGACTGAACCTTGAGAAAAAGGGGATTATACCCTTCAGTTTTCTCCATCTGGGGATTCTGCACAGAATTTAATGAAGGAATAAGAATAGCTCTCCCCTGTGGCTTCTTAAGACTACAAGCTCAAGGGCAGAAATGCACTGTGAGAAATAAGGTGAAGGAGGAAATTCTGGATTAACATATCAGTGATGCAACAAGGAAGATTAACTGTTCTTCCCATTTCCACTTTAGCATAGGAGCAAACAAACTATTCATTATCAAGTCCCAGGGGTGACACTTCCATCTTAGGAATTCCACACACCATTTTACATGGACAGTGAGGCCAAATCCCACTTCAGAGTGGACCACTTAATTCTACATCCTCCCTGCAGCCTGACAGCCTCCAGTGTTCTCTGTGTCGCTCATGCACCCACAAGCACCAAAACACAGCAGCTTTCCAGACACTTGGGGCTTCAGAACTTTTACAAGGTTCTTCCAAAGAAGATCTGTACTAAGTGGCTTCCCCAGTTGATGTGCCATCGTAGATCAAAGCTTTCTTGCACTTACCACTGGAAGAGGCTTTGCAGGCTCAGCGAGGATCCCCCCTGTGAAAATGACATGGGGGAGCGTTGGACGGGGAAAGTCCAACACCGCATCATTACAGAGGAAGAAAAGACTAGTTCCATGAACAAGGTCCAACATGGATGTCTTGGGCTCCACCTTATGCTTCTCCATGAGACGTTCAAACTTGGGCAGGATGACCAGTTTTGTAGCCACACGAGTGATTATGTAGACTAGGAGATTCCAAGTCCTACCAAAAAACCCCATCCTGTCTGTCATCAGGGAGTTGAATTCAGGGACATAGGCAATGGGGGAGGTGGCACCAATCTCTGCTGGGAACCAGAAACCAGTGGAAATCACAGCATATTTGACCTGTAGGATGTGGGCCAGGATAAATCCACACATCTCGTTGGGGTCCACCAAAAGCAGGTCAAAGCGCTCCCACTGGAGTTTCTGTAGAAGGGTAGAATTTCCCAGTACTAGGTCACAGTTTTCCAGGTACTTCTCCAAAAATGAAAACACCTCCACAGAAGTCATCTTCCCTTGAAAGACGCGCTTTATCTTCTCCTGCACCCAGGCATCTGCGCTCTCTGTGCTGAAGGTACCCCAGTACCTCTGCACGCGGAAGCCAGGCAGGGAGGTTTCCACATCCCGACCTTCATGAAGAAGCAGCACAGGGTCATGGCCCCGGTCAGTCAGTGCCTCTGCCACTCGCATGAAGACTCGCAAGTGGCTGTCAAAGACTATGGTGGGCATGATCAGCACCTTGGCACAGTGAGATGGCTCCACAGTGAATGCAGTCACTAGGAAAAGAAGAGCAGCAGGGTACGGTAGCACCTTCATCATCTTCATCACTGCAAGGAGACAAACACGTCATTAATGTAGTATCTCTGTCATGCACTCAGCAACTAACAGTGGTGATTGTAGCTGCAAGCCCAGACTCACGAGCTGGGAAAGGAGAGCAGTCTGGAATTCTTCACTGGGGAACATCCATCCCCATCCACTCTGCCTTGCCCTAAAAAAACAACAAACCCACAAAAATACCCCAACAAGCAAAGTCAGATAGCAGAGGAGTTTTCCAGAAAACCTCTTCTCTGTGCTCCTAAGGCTCAAAAACTAGCAGACTGACTCGCAGAGAGCTACCGAGGGTGAGTGGCTGGAGGAGCTGTGCTGGGTCACAGCACCAGCAGGGACACTTGGTGCTCAGTCCCTGTTTACCGCTACAGAACCAGCTCAGCTGGATGTTATTTTTACTTCTGTCCAGCCAGAACAGCTGGTTCTCTCTAAGCCCTTGATGTCTCTGCAAGCTCACAGGGAGGCCTGCAGAGCTTGGTGGAAATGCCAAGAGGTGTGCTCTGGCTTTGGCCCTCACATGGCTGGCAAGGCACCCTGCTCTGCACAAATAGGGCAGGAGCAAGTCCACATCACAGCAGGACCTGCTGAGAGGAACCACAATCCCAGAGAGCACAGCAGCAGTCTGGACAGAGAGCTGCTCCAGTATGGATCAGTCATAGGAGGCTCTGGGGAAAGGGCTGAGAAGGGAAAGCAGGTGCCAGGATACTCATCCACTAGAAGGCGGCAAACCCAGAAAGCAATCCCAGAGATGACATGCAACACCTGTGGCACACTGACGCCCCTTAGTCACACTCCCAAAACCGTCATCCCCCCTTCAGTTTAGTGAAACACCCAAGATTTCTGTTGTGTAAGGGATGTTGCTACATCACTGGAAGTGAATGCGCCTCACCCACACCTAGCATTATTTTGGGAGAAGAATTATGTAATAATTATTTGGGAATACTCAGAAGCAGAGTAGTCTTCTGGGAACCCCGTTCAGACATACTAGGAAGCAGCAGTAGGAAGAGGAAGAAGTTACAATGGGAACAACTAGAAGGGGATTTTGGATGGCCTCCACACACTACGCCCCGGAGGGGCTGCAGGGATGTGGTAGAGTGGAATTTGGTACAAGATTTTCTGACAGCCCCTCCACTAGTGCTTGCTCAATTACTCAATTAAGAGGTGGGAAAGTAATGGACAAGATTCTACTAAATACAATCTTCAGACTACCCTCAGCAGGCCTCTCTCTAGCGAAACGAAGCACACAAGGGTGCAGACATGGGAGAATAAAACTGCCCTATTCTTCCTCCATTGCTTTCTTGTCCCATGTGAGACAGGACATATGAAAGTCTAGTACTCAGATTACTTGAGAGGCCCAAAGGGAATTATCCTGCTCAACACCAGGGAAGGTAAAGCATTTGGCTATGACACTCACAGGAGATCCAGGAGCACATGCTGCTTCCGGGAAGCAAGGAAGGATGGCAGCCATGTACTCCTATCTCTGGGACGGCAGGGAGTTAAGGACAGAAGCAGGCACAGGCTTGTCCTGGGGCACCTAGTGGGTCATACACGCACATAGGTATGCCAAGAAGAGTAAAAGAGGTTTTATATGTGGGTAGGGTGTTTCTCATTTGGCAACAAGTAAAAGACAATGAAATAGTCCAGGTAAAAGGTATAGTTATTTAAAAAAAAATTGTCACCCATCTTCAGCAAGGACTATATTCTGCCATGGACCTACATGCCAGACATTGCTGAGACCCTCAGCTCAGCCAGGACCCTCTGGGGACTACCAATATCCAAATGACAAGCTGTCAATCTTAGCCCTCAGGTCAGGGGCAGATGCTGACACAGTGAGACTTGAAAACTGCTCCTGGTGGTTTCACCTCTTCCAAAATCAGGAGCAATCCCTAAAGATGCTGGCTCAGGAACCTCTTCTCCTTGCCCAAGTAACAGGGGAGGCTGTAAATCTCGCTAAGAGGTAAGAGGGTGCCAGGCTGCAGGAAGAGACCTTTTTTCCCTACTTCAGCTCAATACCACTAGAGATAATCTCTGCTCTGTCCATGCCCAGAGAGGTACCCTGGTCATCGCTCCAGTCCTAGAGCTGTGCTGGACACACCAGACACATCCCTGAATTTTAGTGCTATTGGAATATAATTAAGGCTAACTACCAGCAAAAAGGACACAAGGGCTCTCTGTTCCTTGTTCAGCAACTAGTCATTGCTGCAGTCTCAGGTTGATAGCAAAGGGGAAGGAAGCCCCAGATCGAGACAAGGGCTAAATGGCCCAGTTGAGGGAAGGCTCAAAATCCACCTTCTCACCTCGCTGGTTTACCTCTTAAAAAAGCTGCTCCATGAGCTCTACAGCAGGATCCTCTAGCCTATGGCCAGTGCAGCACAGGCTCAGCCCAGCTCTCCAGCTATGGGAGCTCAGCTACTGCAGGCAGGTAGTCTTCGACAGAAACCTCCAAATACCTGGGCATGGGAATGTGATTCTCTGGGAAGGTGAATTCACAGCTTGTGCCTTGTCAGAGGTGCAAAATCCAGTAAGTGACAAAACGTAAATGACAGATCCCACACTAGGCCTGAGAGCAGAGCAGACAGAACCATCTCCTTGTTTGTGGTCTGGAAGTCCTAGTGGCTACATCACATAAATACTTCAAAAATAACCCTGCCACTGCAAGGGGAAGGCTTGTAAAGAGAGAGCAGACCCTTCCCTGTTTTCATGGAAGTGCTTGGCAGAGCCATGCCAGCTGGCTGATTTACACAGAGCAATGACCCTAACACCACAGCTAACACTGGCAGCCAGAGTAAGGGTTCAAGGGAACTGTTGGAAAAGCCCACGCCACAAATGTCTTAAGTTTCACTGCTGCTGCATTCAGGGCAGAGCAGGCACCTCAGTAAGAGCAGGACCTGGGAAAGCAAGACTGTCACTGCAAGGAGCAGCATCCCCCCTACCCTGCACACCTGTCCACCTTCAGCTAATGAGAGATTGCTTTCAAAGCCACAGCAATGCATTGACGCTGAAAAGTGAGGCAGCAGAAGGGGAGCGGAGAGAGCACAGCCCTCTGAAACACCCCTGAGAAACCTCTTATTGGGCTGAAATTTGCCCCATGATTTTGCCCTGTTTAACATGTTTGACAGGGGTGTGGCTTTGGTATTGATGGAAAATTGCACCAATCAACTTAAGTGAAATAACTGAACAGCTACAGCTCTAATTTAACTCAGGTGCCTTTTATTAGGCTGAAGTGCTAAAACCTCTGACAGCAAGCAGTCTAGACAAAGAATCCACAAAGAAAGGGCTATGAACAGGCTCAAATGCAAGGATTGCCATTTATATCTCTCCCTCACTTTTTTATATTACCTAGTTCCTGCCCAGGACCTGGAAGTCCATATACATGGGACTGAATTATTTCCCCTCTTGCATCCTAGTCTCTATGCAGCTCTTGTCCACAGTAAGAAATGCTTTCACTGCAAACTTCTCAGGAGTTAATGAAGCAGCAGACTTAATTGAAAACCAAAAGCAAAAGATAACTTCACCTGGATGCTCTAAACTCTTCCTGGAATAAGATACTGAAGTTTGCCTGTTCTGTTGGGTATGATCCAGAAAAACCAAGACCATCTGCTACGACCACATTGATGACAGCCAACCTAGCTGCAGCTAATTTATGGAAGCCAAGACTCTGCAGGTGTGCAGCTCCAAGAGCAACTTGGTCACTGCAGGAGGATGTTCCACTACAAGCAGGGGTTGCCCAGGGGAATCCCTAGTAAAAACCTAGAGGATATAACACTGTACAAAGCATAGGTTGAAACAGGGAAGTTTAACCATCAATCATATTCAGCCCAGTTCTTTGTGGGCTTCTGTGCTCTGATTTTGGTTTATCACAGACTTTGACTTAGCCAGAGGCATCTGGCTAAATTATACTAACACTAAAACATTAATGTTAGCACTATAGTATACTAAAATCACAATACACCAATACTAGCATTAGTATTTTAGTATAGAAAATGATAAAGAAAAAAAACCCTTCAGATATGAACATCCCCTAGCAGCCTACAACCCAGAGGATTTTTTTAAAATATTGTTTTCACACATACTGAATAGTGCACAGATGGTCTGCTCAAAACAACATACCTTTCTAGCATTTTTCCTTCTACATATTCATGGCAGCCCACTACAAGCATAGAGAATGAAGGAAGTCAAGATCCCCAAAGGACCAAAGGGAACAATCACAGCAGTAATCAGGTCAGCATCAGAATGATTTATATTTTTCACCACATTGGTGCTACTGCTGCCGCAAAACACCAGAAGTGCTCTGGCTCATCTGTTTTGGACAATGATTGATGTAGTTCCAAAACAGTTCCTAACTTTTGGTACTTTGGACCATTCTCAACATACTTTCTGTCTCATTAGAGCTACATGGAGAAAGTTCTACAGGCAAGGTGGGAATCTGTGGGCTAGCAGGAGGTTGCCAGATGATGGATCGCTGCCAGGGAACCATGATACTAAAGGAAATACTGGTCCATAACAACTGAGAAAAGAAATAAAGATCTTTATCTCAGCTTGTCTCAGTATTTGAGACTACACACATATTCAAGACCTTGAGCTGGGGGATGGTGTCAGACACCACACATCTGCTTCCCCAGGTGACCTCTCATCATACATTAAATCTGTCTAGGTAGTAAGTGAGATTTCCCCCATTCAGCTTCCTGTTTGTTTTCTGAAAGGATCAGAGATGGTTTGTGACAGCAGGGTGCTCTGCAATAACAAGTTCTTCCAGACAGCCTTTTCCTTTTGCTTACAACACAGTTGCGAGACAGAAGCAGCTGATGTGAGACTGGGGCCCTTGTGAGTGGTCTGAGGTCTGCAGTGTGGAAGCAAGTTAGAACATTATTTGTAATCCCTGGGTGAAAGAGAACAGCTTGGGGTCATTTCCAAATAGTCATGTGAGCCATAGACCTCAAAGTGAGAGCACATGACAAGGCAGAGCATTATTTGGTTTTAAGACGAAATTATGTTTGTATGACACTCAAATAAGTTCTTCAGAATGCAGAGGAAACTGGGAAGATACAGGTGCACCAAACCTTAGAGAAGCAGTCAAGAGGAATGGGGAGGAAAAGTCTTCCCATTTACTGCCTTGTCATTTCAGCTTCTTTCTGCAGAGAAGCACCACACTTAAAGAAAAATTATTAAACGCCGCAGAAGGTTGTGAAATCTTGTGTAGAAAGCTGTGGGGACTGACCAAGTCTTGACAGACAAGTCTGATCACATTTGACAGAGTTATAGGAGTAGAGAGTCTAGGGGTGAGTCTTATCTTCAGTGAAACAATTGACGCCCTCATGTAAAAGAAACCCACAACCAAACCAAAGAGCTTCTTGGCTCTGAGCATGCCAGAGGAACGAGACCTGGCTGAGCTGCCGTAAACAGAGGTTGAAGAGGGTTGCATAGGAAGAGGAGGCAGAACAGGAGATGGAAGATACTCCTGAGATGTAATCTTCTAAAGGAAGATGAAGCAAGTTACACAAAAGCGCTCTGAACGCGTATCCGTGTGCCAAGGCTCTGGTCCTGCGCATTGAAGCAGATGCTGAACTCGCGCCCGTCAGCAGCCTCGCAGGAGCAAGCCAGGCTTCACACACGCGTCCGGGCAGAGCCGGGACCAGGCTGACAGCTGGGAATTCAGATCGAGTCCTTGTCCCTGTCTCCCGAGCCAAGCAGCGCTCAGGTGCCATCAGCCCAGCCCTACAGCGCTCACCTGGAGCGCAGCTAGCAGCCCCCGTGCGCGCATCCCACCGACGCCGCAGGGCGAAAGGACCCTCCTTGCACGGCAGCCGGGCAGGACACGACAGCCGGCAGCGGAGCAGCACCACCGCTGCGCAGCCCAGAAGCACCAGCCGCAGCCGAGCCGGCTCCTCCCGGGCCGCCCGCCCCCGCCCCTGCGCCGCGGTGCCGGCACCCACCTGCAGCGAGTCCCGCGGAGCGTGGCGCGAGTGAGAGGCACGGCGGCGCGGGAAGTGGGAGGGAAGAGAGGGAGGAAGGGAGGGATGCAGCCGCCACCCGCCCGCCTTCCCCTTTCAAGCCGGCGGGCGCAGGTGGGGCAGGGCGGTGCAGCCCCGGCCCACGGGCCGCACCCCGGGCAGAGCCGGGCCGAGCCCTGGGCTGTGGCACGAAGGCGGGGCAAGACGGGGACGGGGTGAGCACAGAGAGCCGCACCTGCTGCCCCGGCCGCTCGACAGGCAGCTGCAGCTTGTGCCTCCGGCTCGGCCAATGCGTCTGACGGCCGCCACAGCATCTCTCCAGTGACTGCTGCCCAGACGCCACCAGGCCAGAATCCCCTTGAGAGGAGGGCAATAGGAACACGATAGTCAGGACAGCAAAATGGAAAGGATGGTGCACAAGGGAATCGGGATGATGTGGGGCAGTGTTCCAGCACACACCAGAGGGGGATGTCCTGTTGGTCCAGTTCCAGCACTAACAACAGCTGTAACTGCACCACTGTTGCACAGGGAAACCAGGCCTCTACACCAGGACAGCAGCAGAGCAGAGATGTAGGCTAAGTATGTAAAGTATGTATGTTTGAAGTGGTAGTATGTATACTAGCAGCTGCAAAATCCTGTGAAAAAAACACTCCAGTTTTTGCCAGGAGTGTCAAGCATGTCACTTTGAGAGTCTCACAAAGCATTTCCCACCCCAACACTTTTTGCACTTGCTCAGTCAGGTGCTGATCTCCAGCAAGGCGAATTACATTCTTTGCATCCTGTGCTGAAACTTCAGATAGCATTGTATCTCCTACAGCATCACGTTCACAGTGGAAGGCTGTGGTAGAGTGTTGGCTACAGAGCAACAGAGAGCCCAATGCACATGCTGCATCATCCCACCCTTTCCAGAGAACCATAGTGCAAGGGGTAAAATTGAGCATTACAGTATTCAAGAGCTCCAAAAGGCCCTACCTATCAGCAAGTTTCTTTTCCTTGCACATATAGAGGAAGAAATCTAAGGGGACACACAAATCAGTTATTTTAACTAGATCTAGACAGGGTTTTTCAGTTAT
This sequence comes from Nicator chloris, assembly GCA_013400495.1. Lineage (NCBI taxonomy): Eukaryota > Metazoa > Chordata > Aves > Passeriformes > Pycnonotidae > Nicator > Nicator chloris. Next base: position 72,068 of record WAAE01019503.1, on the reverse strand, counting down.
ACCTATTTTTTTCTTCTTCCTATATGCTGGTGCTTATATGGCCAACTGCCACTGAGCTGATGTGGCAGCAGTATTTGAAAACACCTAACAAGATATTCTGAAGGGAAGGGACTTGACCAGCCTCAGTTTTTGATGTAAGATTCTAGCATCTTACCCAAATTTCTCAGTCACTCACCAGCCAGCTGCACAGGGCACCTTTCACTTCTGAAGGTCTGTTACATGTCCACAATCATGTAAGCAAGATGACAAGGAGTAGTTGTAGACAGATGTAGAGACAGTGCTGCTACCCCCAAGAACTGCTGCCCTCCCTTTTCCCATCCACTATTCCGTATCTTTAACTACCAGATCCACTCAGACTACAAAGGCAGCAATCTTTATTTTCTGACACATTAAATGCTCACATTTTATAGACGTTTTTAAAAACCTCAAAGCGTTAAAGTATTTTAAACAGTTTCAAATGTAAGTTCCTGATAAACAGAAAAAAAGAGGGCAAATGACAAGAAAGATGATGTTCAAATCCCCACGCAGAAAATACTCTTCCCACCTTCCTTTGGCCTCTAACCTCTACTTTCTTGTAATAACCATGGTTTCCTGGGCCCCTCTGCACTGTAGCCTTGAATCCAGGCCCCAGTGATTGTGCAAGCCAGGGGGGAGGTCCTGGAAAATGCTCACTGGAAGAAGTTGCCACTCATGTACATGGGGGTGGCTCATCAAGTCTCATCCAACCCTCAATTAGGTGACACTGCTTTACTCACAAACACAGCTTCTTGTAACAAGGCTCTTCTCATTGGCACTCTTTGGGGAGGGAATGGAAACATGGAACTCAGGCCCTGCACTACCTCTCAGTGGCTGGCAGTTTCATCACATGGGGTGAGTCTATCTCACAGCCCACTACTCCATTTCCCAAACATGCACTACCACTATTCAACTCATATTGGCTGTGGGCTCAACCCCACTGCTCCTCAAACTAGTTAACCCACCTAACAGAGGGCAAAGTATTTGGGGGAATATTTTCTACCAGATACAAGCTGCATCTAAGCAAGGAAGCAGTCACACAACTGACTGCAAGCCCACCTCTCAGTACACCATCATACTGTCAGTTGCTCATGAAATCTCAGTTTAGGCTGCAAGTTTCTCAACTTCTTTGTGGCTCCCCATACTGAACATACACTTGTAGCTGGTACTTCAAACCTTATAGCACCAGAGTTTGCCTTACTGCTGGGGGAAACAGGCGTTTTACTTCTCAAGAGGGATTTAACAGATGGAAAACAGCTTAAAGACCAAGTGATCCAACTCAGAAAAGAAATTTAAGGCATTAATGATACATTAACCTTGACTCTTAACAAGCTGCAGCTCACACTGCTGGCAGTAAATATAAGCTGGCACGTTTCATGTTCAGAAAGAACAAGGAGTAATGCCACAATGCAGCCAGAGCCTCTGAAACAAAAACACTGCTTATCCACTTCTGCCTTTAGCTAAGAGCCCTCTATCTCCTCAGTCTCCTCTTCCCTTCACAACCCCCATGCAGACAAGTTTCTGTAAAACTTCACTCCCCAGCTACACTAATGGAAGTGTTATCAAGAGTGCCACAGCAGTACTATAGACCTTGGTCTTTCTGACAATAGCCTGCACCTTGCAACTGCAATAGATACTGTTATCCAACTGCTAAACCATATTTAGAGACTGCTTCTCCAAGTACTCTGGTTAGTGGCCTCCATAGGAGTGCAAGGAAGAGGAAAGTAAGTATTTATTGCAAGGTGAAACCACAAAACAAAACAGAAAAGGAACCCTGTCACACTACAAGGGTAAACTTGAAATGTCAGGTGGGGTTGGGGATTACAGCCAGAGTGCTCAAATCAGTTGTTCTTACAGTAACTAGTCAGAAGCAAGTGACAATACTTGCCTTTTCAAATATATGAGTTAAACTGGCTGAAAAAGAAATGAGAGGTTAAAATACAGGACAATGATTTCTCTTTCTTCTACTAGATGAGCAGGAAACCAACAGTAAAAATCACTGCCAGCCTTTTAAAATAAGACTGTAGAAAATATGTCTTGGCAGTCACCCTAGTGGTGCCAATAACACCAGCTTAAGGATGGTTTCAAATTAGGAGACTAAAACAAAATTAGAAATAAAACAGGGAAACATCCAACCATTCTCCCACACCTCTACACTGGAGCTGCCTGCCCCACAAGGGGCTTGGGGAGGTAGCATTCCAGGCAGGCTTGGATATAGTGTCCATATGCCCATCCAAGATGTTCTAGCGAGCAGATGGTTTATGAACTCCAATATTCTCAGTCACTTTCAAACTTGACGGAATTGACTTGGGTCGATATAGTGCCCCCACGGTAGCTGCCTCGTTTTTTCTTTGTTTTCTCATGACGGAAAGATTTGCCTTTAGTGTATTTCAGGATGTTGTTAGCTTTCTCACCCCAGTCGCCAGCTGCTCCTTTCTGTGAGGGATGGAGGGGGAGAAAAAGAAATTCAAGTCAGTACCCAAGAGAGTCAAGGCAATGCACCTTCTCCGTACCCAGCAAACCTCAGTACATTCACACAGGAGCCGATACCGCTCTCCCATGCGCCTCCTGGTGGGAGAAGTTCCCACCAAAACCACTCCCCAGAAGCACACCGAGGCTGCTCTGCAGACACGTACTTCCAGAGACCAACTGTTAACACTCTGGCACCACCTAGCCTACCTTTGCTTCAAATGAGTTATCAGCCACACGGGCATCCACCTCAATCTCTTCTTCCCTTACGCGGCGGAATGGAGAGGAGGGCTGTTGAAAAAGAAAATGAGATACAATAACCATATACAAACACACAATGTTCCTTTAGTAAAAACCTCTTTCCTTGCCCTGCAAATACAGAACCCTGTTCACATCACCTCAATCTTTAAGTGTTTCTCAGATTCATCATTCATTCATTCATTCATTCATTCATTCATTCATTCATTCAGTCATTCATTCATTCATTCACTGCTTCAGATCAGGCAGCTTAGGAGTGCTCCTGTGCAAGTATATCCAATCAGTTTTGGCCAGAAAAATATTATGTTCTTATGTGCACTCCCTAGGGTTCTCCAGACAAGGTTAAAGTGCTTAAGGAGAGAGTAAAAATACAAATAATCCCGTGGGCCCAACCACCCAGAAAAACCCCTTCTGAAAGATGCCTAATTTTTCAGAAGGCAGAGATGCCTCTTCAGCCAGTTGCCACAGTCCACCCTCACTCACCCGTTTCACCTTGGGAACTGTGTGTGGTGTTTTGGCTTTGATCTTTGCTTTTTTACTGTGTGGTGTTTCCGGCTCCTGAACATCTTCCCTCTTATGTTTCTTCCCAATTGTGCCTGTTAGATGTACAGCAGCAGAATTTTAAAGGCAGCATTGGGAAAAGTAATGGCTTCTGTTCCCCAGAAAGCAAACCCAATGCTGACACGGGTGTGAGAACTGGTGCATGCATTACTTCACCCAGAAAACAGACTGCTGTACTAGATACTAAAAAATTCAGAGTCAGCAAGGACCTCCCCATCCTATCCTAATGGATAAAATTTTATGCAATAGGGTAGCTGTATATGAATGATTTTGCATACTTGAGAGAGTTCTGCTGGTCAAAATTTGCCAGATTTTGGATTCATACCATATGCACTTGCACACATCACTAGTGCACTAGTTGTTTTCCTCCTGGAGGGTTAAAGATTGAGATTGTGCACCAGGGCATCAACTGTGGTGTACCACTCCATACAGACAAGGTCCTCCAGCAGTCTGCTTTGCTGACCCTAAATCTTGTGCATGCACAGATGGCAACTGGCAACAAGTACACAGAAACATACTTCACATTACCACAAACTTCACTGCCAGCAGCTATGCAATACAGACAAAAAGGATCCCACCAAATTCAAAGCTAGCCCTTCCCTCTTACTACTGCACCAGATGGCACAATCTAGTAACACAGAGGTTAGAATGAATATTGTTTCAGAAAGTCTGCCATTCATGCTTAGCTCAGTAACACTGCCTGACAGACTCACTTCCCAGACTGTCAGTAATACCTCCATTGACTTTTCCAGTCTCTTCTTCAGAGCTGCTTTCACTGCTACTACTGCTGCCACCAGCTGGCTTAGACTTCATGTTGCTTGCAGCTACTGCAGATGCTTTTGCTTTCTCTGTGGAGGCAGTGGCTTTGGAACCATTCTGCAGCCCCTTCACTGCCTTCTTGGGCTTCGCATCCTCTTCACTGGAACTGTCTGATGAGCTGCTGCTGCTACTAGAAGCAGCTGCCTTCTTCCCCACAGTTACTTTTGCTGCCCCTGTAGATTTGGTGGCTGGTTTCCCTGCTGGCTTTTCTTCTTCACTGTCTGAGCTATCAGAGTCAGATGTGTCTGCTTTGGGAGCTGGAGTAGAAGGTTTGGACACTGGCTTAGCCACTTTGCCAGCTGGTTTAGCTGGAGGACCTTTCTTCTTCTTCTTCTCATCCTCTGAACTGCTGGAGCTGCTATCTGAATCAGAGCTACTTTGTGCTTTCTTTGTGGCAGCTGGTGACTTCTTTGCTGCAGGGGTTGCTGCTTTAGTTGTGGGCTTTGCAGGAGCTGCCTTCTCGTCAGAACTATCAGAATCTAGAATGCAAAGAAAAAGAGCAATCAAGACTAAGCCCCATTCTAACACAAGGCTAACATTCAGATTCAGTGTTGATACACAGACCACTTCATCATCTGCTTGGAACAACACTGCAATGGGTGTTCCTGTCCAACTGCACCCTCAGACCCTGCCTAGAAACAGTAAGGTCTAAACAAGAACAACATGCATGTAGAAATTCTCCTTCCCTCCCACCCCAATACCTGAGCTGTCTGAGGAAGAACTGGAGTCTTTCTTTGCTTGTCCAGGCTTGACAACTACTTTTGCTGGTTTGGAAGTATTCTTTATCACAGGTTGTTTGGCAGGCAGCTTATTCCCTACCTTCTTTTTATCATCTTCAGAGCTAGAATCTAAAAAAAAAAACAAAAAACATTCTTCAAGTTAATAGACTTCATGTGCAAGTTATTTTAGTGGTAACATGTATGTAATTTATGGGTAAGTGAAAAGCAAAATGGCTTGTGGCTGAAGACTAAGCCACTAGGTAATTGGCAAGGATCTGATGAACACTTCAACTGTCAGGGGACAGCATTCATTTTTCCATGCATCTTCTTTGTTGCGAGAAAGTGGAAACAAACAGTTTAAGTTCTTCACTAATGCATGCACAAGAAAACAAGTATTTGGAGAACAATGTGGGAGAAGAGGTACTGAATAAAGAACTTTAGAGAAAGCACCAGTATAATCAAACTTGGGGAGAAGAAACGTTGAAAAAAGAATCTATGTGGTACGGATCAAAAAAACCATACAAAAAATTAAGAGAGAAAGTTGACAAAGCACACAAAGTGAGGCAGGAACAGCACGGTATCTTGTTTTAGCTACTTCCTCTATCAGATGAGATAGCAGCAGTTTGAAAATGGAGACCCTTGAGTACAAATATACCTTTGTATTGTGTTACATGTATCTGGAATACTAAACCTGATCTATTCCAGTATTTCCGAACACTTTAGTAACAGTAATCAAAAACTTGACAATTTTGAGAGACAGTAGGTAACAAACCCAGAAAACACAGAACTGCTAACACTCACTAGAGTGTCACATAACCTAGTGCTAGGGCTAGCTGTCTGCAGACTGGCAACTGCCACCCAGTCCCTGCCATGGCACCACAGATGCTGAGATATGCTACAGGAGGACCTTGAACTAAGAGGGAAATTGTAGCACATAGGGAACTTACATGGGAAATACCAAACCTCAAACCTGGTCAACAGGAGAGACAAAGTACACTAATCCCATTTCTACGGTCACTTTAGGAAAAGGCAGGCATCTTCTAAGTCTATTTTGAACTTCATATGGTGATTACATTTTTATTCCAGAAACTTCTCCAAACACAATGGAATAACAAACCCCAAAAATCTCAAGACACAGATGCTCAAGAAGAGTTTAACCATTCAACTTCTGTGAGAAACCTGATTCACAATTGCCTGCCCTTTCCATTGAACAATACGGGCACTTTTCTGCACTTGCCAATGGTCTTCTCTCATGGTCACACTCCACCTTGAATAGCAGGCTGCTGGTTTTCAATTTCACATCTTCCTAGGCATGGAGACTCTGAAGCTTTTAAGGTCATACACTGAGGCTCTTAGATACACCACTATGAACAACTTGGCCAGTAAAAACATTAACACAAAAGAATCAGAACTTGATTTCTTGAATTACCTGAGTCACTGTCAGAACTGGATTCAGCCTTCTTGCTAGTCACAGCTTTCTTCTGAGGGCCAGGGATTGTTCTAGCTACTACTGCTTTGCCTGCAAAAGCAAGTTTAAAATTAATAGGCCATATCCACACCAAACCTTTGTCTCAAGATCCCAAACCATAGCAGATGTGAAAAAGCTCCATTTTCAGTATACCAGCCACTCAGCTAGCCCATGGAAGCCATGTAAGAACTTGGCTTATTCCCACTAAATTAGATACCAATGACTTTTCAAATCAGCATGTGCAAATCCAACCTGACCACAGCTCAGATCCACAAGTTGTACAGAGTGTTGTTTGGGATGCCTTCAAATTAATCAGAAGCTTCCAGAAGAGCAAATAGCAACATAGAGCAAAGACAAATGGCTTTTTTGAGGAAGCCAAGACCTTGCAAAAACCTTGTTGGCACAATGAAGCACTTCCCCTGCAGCCTCTCCTCCTCACAACGTACCTGCTTCTGCCTTTGAGGGCACCTGCTCTGCCTCATCACTACTGTCTGAAGAGTCACTGCTCTCAGCCTTTTTTGCAGGAGCCTTAGCAAGGCCCTTCTTTGTCTGTGTTCCTTGAGGAGGTGGTACAGCGCTGTATGGACCTATGAAGAGAAACACGGCATTCAGATGCCTGCATGATAATGTGAGCAGCATAAGATGTTTGTTGTAGTTAGAATAAAGCACTTCTGCTATTCAATTCCACTTATTCTCGTTCTGTAGCTACAATCCAACACTAGTTGATAATTTGAAAGATTATACCCACCCCACGGCTACCTCCGTGTTTCCACTTGGAGTTTAACTCTCCTCTTGGGGTTCAGCTGACCAAACTATCTCTGCAGAAGTTTTCTCTGCACTTTTAGAGGAACAGGAGCTTTTCAGCAAACTTTTTCAGAAAAAAACCCAGATATGTCAATTTCTCATTGTTTTCATTTATTGTCTTCTCAAATCCTCTGGTTAGAGAGTCAGACTGACTTTGGATGATTGACCCTCTACTCAGAACAGCTCTCTACTGGCATCCTAAAGACATTATACCACACTAAACAGAGGCCCACTTAGCCCATCAGCTGGACTGCAACTGAACAGCCCTGGATACTTCACAAAAAACCCCATGTAGTATTTTTTACATACCAGACTTAGGCTTTTGTTTTGCAGGTGGCTTTTCATCGTCTGAGCTGTCGGATGAATCCTCACTACTGGAACTTTCCTTGGCACGTTTGGTTTTCCCTGGACATGCTTGAGTGGCTGCAGGTTTTGGCAGAGGTGATTTCTTGGGAACAGCCTCATCAAAAGAAAAATACATTAAAAATGGATATTGCAGCAATCTTGTGGGGACAACTGGATGTGGATCTCATTTAATTCCACACCTCACTTAAGAGTGAATTCTCAAGACAAAGGGAAAAAGATTAACAGAGATTCTCAAGTGCAAATTTTAAGAAACACATGAGCATCATTATCTTTCTAGCTCCTCTGCTACTGTTTTCTGCTCCATGAACCCCTAATGAGAAGCTCCTCTAGACAAAAGGACAGAGGACTGACTGAAATTTAGCAACTGCCACATGATTAAAAACAACTGTAATTATTTTTGTGTTGCAAGAAACATTTCTAAACATTTGCTAGTGGAAAACTCCAAGTTACAGACAGCTAAACATGAAAGAGTCAGGCCAAAGCAACTTTATGTAATGGAGACACAATATGGTTATGACACAAGATGTTTTCCTGTAAATGAAGGAGCAGAGAAAGTAGTAAGGAGGTATTAGGGAAGAAAACAGTACATGGAGAGATGCTAGAAAACATAATCCCACTGTATGAAGGAGAAGCAGGTGTAAGAGTTATGTCAAGCACAGCATCTATGTAGACTGTGCCTGCAAGATGGTAACACTCAGTCTTACTAGACTTCTATACTGCTCCTGAAATTTTTCATAGTCTAATTTACCTTTTTTGGTGCAGCCTTTTCCTCATCAGAATCTTCACTGCTGCTGCTACTGCTTGCTGCTTTTCCATTGACAACTTTGGCGGCTGCCTGGGCAGCTTTACTTCCTTTTGAGAGAAGTAAAAAGGGACATTGCAAAACATGCTATGGTAGATGATGGATAATTACATTGAGCAGTGAGCATCTTAGAGAGAAAAGAACCACAGAAGCCTATAGAGCAGATTAAGGTAGTACTGCTGTACTGGTAGTAGTGTTGGATTATCCTACTGCAACCTTAGAGAAAGTTTTCTGAAAACTGTGTCTTCTAGCTCATGGGAAGTTCCAACACTAAAGGCTTAGTAAAGATCTTCCCTGCTTTTTGAGGGGAAGACAATGGTAAAAGCAAAACATAAACAGTTATTCAAACAACGCAGTGTTTATGACCAGACGTTTTATTTGCATTCAGTTCTGCACCTTTTGAGTTGATTTTAGCCTGCAAGCTGCTGAGAGCAGCAGCAAGCCTTGTGAGACAGAGATGAAGAATGTAAATAATTTTTGCATCTACAGTTTGTTTACATAGAGGTTCTGTTTTTAATTAGTTAATTACAGTGATGAGGTATTAAACAAAAGACTAATCATGTCTAGCTGTGTTAGAACTCTATAAAAGAGACTTTGTTTTGAATAAACACACATTCAGCCTTCGGACTTCATGGAGATTGTGTCAGTCTTTTCGTGTCCAACAGTGCCAACACCTCTATGTCAGAACAGACTAGACTGGAGAGCAAATGGCAGTGAAAGCAGATTTTCAGACTGCTGTGTTAAAACATATCTTTGTATGTAGGTACAGCCTCCAGCACTCCTTCCCTGCTTTTTTGATTTTGCACTTTAGTCATGATACACAATAACAGGTACCTGATTTAGGTGTTGCTGGTTTTGATGGTTGCTTCTTTGGTGCTCCTTCATCCGAGCTGCTTGAGTCAGAACTGGAACTTTCTGCTTTCTTCTGAGGCTGGATTTTGGATCCAGCTGGCTTCACCACAGGTTTTGCATCTTTCTAAACAATAGCAGGAAAAACTGACTAACCCTCAAAGTCATGAAAAGAAAACAAGGCTAATAAAATGGACACGTACAGAGTGTAGAAACAGCTGTCTTTCATAGAGGTTACCATTTAGATTTGAAAACATCACTCTGCTTAGTGGTCAGGGTCTGAAAATCCTGGGATAACAGTTTTGCTCTAGAAAACCTCCCAGAAATGCATTGGAAGCCTCCTTTGCACATCAGTCTTCAGTTCTGCCTCCTCAAAAGGGGGCAGCTCTGAGGCTGGTACTGATCTCCTCCTTCTACAGATCACACTAGCTTGAAGACTGAAAATACTGACTGGGCAACTCTAGCTGGTCTCCTCTAGAGTACAGTGTTATCACTCTTCCTCCCCTGACATCATTCTTCCTTGCCTCCACTTCAAGACCACGACTGCAGCAAGAAAAAGGAAAGAGAAGATTCTCTTTTTACATAAACACACACATATATATAAAGATCAAACTTATAGTAACAATTATAAGTAAATCCTTCTTTGCAAAAGAAGTTAGACCTGGCAGTCTTAGGATAAAAGCAAGGACCAGACTTGGATATGAAACAAACTGGGTGCAGGACAAAAGACTAACTTTTCCTGGGACCAGTCCAAATGGCAGTACAGAAATGTCTCTTTGCATTGTATCTGCAGCAGCCTGGGCACTTCACAGTTCAGAACAAGTGAGCCCAATTTCACACGCAATTCTGTTGGTTAAATTTGCTGTTACTCATCACTGTCAAATGTGCATTAAAGATGCTGGAAGAAAAGCCAACCTTTACTGGGTGCTTCTTCTCCTCCTCTGAGTCTGAATCATCACTGGAGTCCTCACTGCTGCTCTCTGCCACCTTGGCCGCAGGAACTGCTTTTGCTTTGGGCACAGCTGATGCTTTAGCTGCAAATAAGGGACAGCATACATTGATGACAAGTTAATTCACAATTTTCATGTACCTATATCCTGCTCTCATGGGTATCAGAGCAAAAAGATATATTAAGGTCATTAAACCATGACTGAAGTTCACAACACTGAGTTTGTTTCTTGAGCAGTGTGTGGCAGACTGCTCTGAAATGCATAACCAAGAAGATAAAACCAGTTCTAGACTTTATCTTTGTCACACACAAATTTAAGTGCAGACTTCTAGCACCAAAAAGGACAGCACACAAAGAAAAAGCACCCCCCCAAACAGAGATAATATTAACTGGGTCTACAAATCTTCCAGCTTAAAGAAACCTGCTGAACAAGTACAGACTGGTGCTTGCAAAGAGAGCCACTGCAATGCTGTGTTAAGGTTCCAGACACCTAAATGTGTTTTAGCCAAATCCAATTCCTGGTTACTGATTGCTTTTTAATTGTGGAACAAAAGGAATAGTTTTGTCTCATGTTATATTTACAACTGTCCTTATCAAATAAAAATCAGATCTAAGTTCAAATTCAGCTTTAGGATGGCTCAAGTTGAAGATATATTTTCTTTCTGTGTCTCTCCCCCTCCTCATTTATTCCTTCCCTCCTGCAAATCAACTGCTAGACCACATAATCTTGTGTACACTGCTTAACGAAAGATACAAGAACAGTTTCAGATAAAAGGGGAAAATATAGCTCACTGCATAGCAAAGTGCAGCGCAGGGATGTATTTTTTGATAGCACTAGCACACAAACTTGAAAGAAAAAAGGGTAGCAACCTCACAGAAGCAGCAGGTGAGTATGGATGCCTGGCATTTCTCCAGAATGGCTAAAACCTTCTATGGGACACAAACTCTGCTGTACATAAACTTGAACAAGATAAAAAGATCACCCTTTATTAAAATGAACATACCTTCCATATCATAGGCAAAAGACCTGCCAAAACCGAGATCAGTCAATACAAACCTAATTCCCGATAGCTACTGAAAGACCTCAAAAGAGCTACTGAAGTTGAGGTCTAAATGCACGTGAGAAGCCAATGCCAAACACAACCCCGGCCTGCACTAGGGCCGCCCACAAACCTACCTGGCTTCTTGGCCGGGGGTTTCTCATCCTCCTCGCTGGAGCTGTCACTGCTGCTGGTGGACGGCTTCCTCTTCGCCTGGGCGCCGTTCGGGACCAGCTTTCCCTTCTTGGCCGCTGGAGACCTGCGGGCAGAAGGGCTGAGCGGGGCCCTGCGGGGCGCGGACCGGGCGGAGGGGCACCCGCACCCCGAGGGGACTTACCGCAGCCAGTAGGTGAAGATGTCCAGGAGGGAGGCCGCGTTGGGGTCCTGCTCCTTCTAAAGCGAGAAAGGCCGCGTCAGCCAGTGTCAGTCAGTCAGTCGGTCGGTCAATCAGTGAGCCCCCGCCCCCGGCCCGCCCCGCTCCCTGCTCACCGCCACCGCCGCCGCCTCCCTGGCGAAGGCGCGCGCGGCGCCCTGGCAGCCGCTCTCGCGCAGGAACGCGAGCACGAGGGGGAACAGGTCGCTGGGCACGGGGCGCCGCTCCGCCATGATGCCCACGCCGACACGTGCCGCGCGCGCACGCGCCAACGCCTGAGCGCGTGCGTGCCTGCGTGATGCGTGCGTGCGTGCGTGCGTCCGCGCGTCCCCTCGTCCGCAGCCCCGCCCCTACCGCTGCTGAATTGTCCGCGCCGCGCCCCTTTAGGGGCTCCGTGGTGGCACGGACGGACCTCGGCGGGGATACCCTGTCGTGAGGGGATGGGGAAAGGCCCCCTCAGTGTTGGTGCCTGCGTCAAGGCAGCGGCGCGCAGTGCCGAACGGCTGCCTGTGGTGCAAAGGCAGGAGAGGGGCTGGGAAGCCGGGAGTGCCCACTCGACTCCGGCTGGAAGCGGGAAGACTTAGACTTAAGTCCACTTAAGCCTCATCATCTTACTCCTACTTGTAATCCGTTTTAAATCACTGAAAGAAGAATGCTGGGGGAATGCTGGAGAGCAGAAGTTAGGTTGCTCTAGGGAGGAGAAGAAGCTGAGAGCTGTGGGCAGCCTCAGTGCTGGCAGAGCCCTCACACACACGGCACAGCCCCACACGGCTGGAACGCGGCAGGCAGGGAGAGAGATGCTGCTGATAGGATTCACCGGTAGTCTCAGGAAGGATGAGCTGTGAAGCAGCTGAACCCGTACAGGAGCGTACTGAATACTCGTACTAAATCCATACAGGAACAAAGGGATTGATAAAAGTAACACCATGATCCTAAGGCAGCAACCTAGAAGAGAGAGACAGAAAAGGAATTTGAGACAAGGCTATCTACAATATAGGCTTGAAGGGCTTCAAGCCTGGAGATAGGGTATGAAACACGTATAGCTCAAGTAAGTGCTGAAGACTCGGACCTGACCTTAAATGGAGCTTCTGGACCTATGGAAAAGGGTGGATGTGGAAGCACCAGATGAGGCTGAGCAGGACAAGCTTAGCGTGTTAGTGTACTCAGAACCCTGATGAAGATGAGATTTCATTCACCTGTTATATATTGCTGTGGCTTTAGTTACTTTTCCAGGGAAGTTTTTTTTCCTGTAAAACTGAAGGTTTGCTCTGTTGGATGTAGCTCTCTCTTCCTGCCTTTGTGATGAATGGCACTTTTCTTTATTTTCTTCAATGGAGTGTACTATAAAGCTTGCTGAGGGCAAAGGAAGAAGAGAGTCCTGTGCTTAAAGTCTAGATTTTGGGCTGCCAGGGTCAAAAAAACAGTGCTAGGTAGGTAGCGTTTTGCTTTTCACATTTCTCCTACCTAGCCTCTGCACTTAACTCTTTCCAAATATTGCTGTTCTGTGCTGTGTGGGTGTTCTGTGCCTAATAAACACACACAATTGGGTGGGCTCTCTTCTCAGCAAAGCATGCCTGTTGCTGCTGTTTCTGGAAGGCTCCATGTTTGCACTCATGGGGAAGTAGAAGTCAGTTCTTGTGGTATTTTAAACTGTAAGATTCTGTCATTTTATACAGGTGCTGTAGCCTGTGTAGCAGAAAAGGAGTGTTCAGCTGAGGCTTGTTTAGATATGTTTACTTGGTTTTGAGAAGCCCTGCCCCTTTTATATATGCAATAACATGGGGCTGTGTTGCAGAAAGGAAACTGTTTTCAGGAACTAATATTTCTTAGTTTTTGTAGTTTCCCTCTACAGTAACCTACAGCTCCAAGCTTCATCTGCAAAGCTCAGCAAACTTTTTTGCTTTTGCCTGCATTGGAAAGGAAAAGATGCAGCTTTTGCTGGTAAACTATGGTAACTTAAAGCCCTACTGTGTGAAGTAACTGCTGTGAGGAACTAGGGAGATTACTGACTGTGTTTGCTTCACTGGCTCACTTTGCTTCTCCTCTGGTTAATAAGTATCTCCCTCTCCTGCCTGGCTTTTGCCACGTCTGTTCTTGTGCTGTGTGGCAGCTTCTCTTCAAAGGTGTGTGGCTTTCTGGGGGTGTTCCCCTGTGTTGTGCCTGCAGCTGTCCAGATGACCTGGTAGGGAAAGCCATTTTGTCCTTGTATGCCTCAGGGCAGTAGTGGGAGATCCTGGGATCTGAAGAGCAAGCAAATTAAACAGATTTGTGTTACTGCTTGTGAACTCCTTTATTCCCCTCACCTACTCCTCATAAATATTTTCAGTCCTCCCCTTGGCTGCCATATCCCTTTTGTTAAGGTTGCAGGGAGAGCTATGCATGGGATCTTTTTAATGTTACAGTGACTAAACTGCCCCCAGCACTCGAGGTGAGGCTGCCCCAGTGCAGAGCAGAGCAGGACAATCCCCTCCCTTGCCTGGCTGGCAATGCTGTCCCTGATGTCCCCCAGGACTTGTTTAGCCCTCCTGGCTGCCAGGGCACTGCTGACTCATGTTTGACTTGCCATTGACCAGGACTGCCAGGTCCATTTTTGCAGCACTGCTTTCCAGGCTCTCATTTCCCAGCTCATCTCAGAAGAGAACATTTCCATGAGAGGTCTCTGGCCTTTCCACTCCTTTCTTGACCAAGAAAAAGTGAAAAGAGATAGCATGGGTATTCAAACACTTACTCAATCCTTTTCTTGTTACTGCGTGTAAGTACCTAGCAAAAAAACCATTGGCTCCAAGAAGAGCAATCTAGTCCTTTTCTTTGTACAGGGATAAGACAGACCCTTGAGAATAATGCTGCAAAGGCATCTGTGTTTGCTGCAGTGAACTGAAGTGAGGAAAGACTTGTACAGTAAATTTTGCCGAGGTAGGATGAAATGCTCCATTTCCTCTCTCTCTCTCTTTTTTTTTCCTTTTAATTATTTCTTTAGGAGATTTGTAAGTGTTTGTTAGGCCTTCCTACTGTTCTAGAGTGTGAAGGGGCTTTTGCCTCGATTCGTCATCTGAGGTTTTAGTTGGAAGTTGCTGAAATAACACAGTAGCAGTTGTTTTACTTAAGCTCATTTGTGGAGGCACATTAATTTCACTTTAGTGACTTGGGAAGTTTAAATGCTAAAGAGGTTTCCTGTGGGCTTTGCACTGATTAAATAAAATGCAGAGTATCCTAAGTGCCACTGACAGACATGGAGAAGCTCTCTGGATTCCCTGGAAGCTGATTCTGCTAACCCTCTCTGTGATACTGCAAGGCTTTAAAGAGAGAGAATTTAAAAGCTCATGTCGTAACAGCATGTTGAAATTCTCATCTAACATCAGAGAGATGATATTGTTTTCAACTTTTTTTACTAGAAGTTAGACGATACACAGCTTAACAAGGGAAATAATGTGAAACAGTCATAAAGTCATACATATGGTTATCCATCTGTTTTAATAGTTCTTAATATATACTTGCTGTTCCATAATAGTAAAATAATTTTCTTAGAGACTCTAGTTTCCTAGTAGTTAACTTTTGTCTTTCACATAAGTCCCAAATTGGTTCTGTATTTGCACACTTCTCCAGTGCCCATGTGTTCTTTATTCTAGTGTATATTTTTGGGATTATTCAGAAGGGAAAGTTATGGTTTCTTCTTTGCATACCTGGAGTTTCTCCTAAGGCTCTATCATCAGGCAGTGCTTTTTGTCGTAGTACTTCCCTATTGAGAAAACAAACACCTTGGTTTTGGAGGACAGGCAGTGGCACACAGTTTGTAAGCTTAAAGTAGGTTTTGAGTAAAGAAAGATTTGAAGGTAACAAGAGAGTTTGACCAACTTCTAAGATAGAGTTGATTAGTGGAAAATACTTGGAAAATTGCTCTCAGCTTGTAGCCACCTCTGTTCTAACATTAGGGGTGACATTAAGCTGCATACAGAATGTCCACTGTGTGCATGGGAACAACTGCCTTGACTGAGAAGCCAGGTTTCAAGAGGTCTGCTTTTGCTGTGCTGATGTGCATCAAAGAAAGATCTCACTGGTACAAGTGTTTTTTCTAAGTTTGCAAAGTAATAGGCTGAATAATTTAGGCAGAATCTGTTGCTCTGTCTTCAGTGACAAAATCAATAAGTTGAGTCCTACTCGCTGAACAGTAACAGTGTCCTTCTGCTGCTTATTGTCTCTACTCAAACATGAGCATAGTCTTAAACTGATAAATGTCATTTGAAAGACAGCATCTTCTAGGTGAAAACACAGAATATCAAGCTGCTTAATTCTGTAGGGAACAACTTGGCTTCCCGCTAGGAGTTTTCCTTGCTCGTAGAAGACACACCGAAACCTAAGGTAGGGATGAGTATAAAGCAGGTATCGCTTGTTCTTTGCCACAACTATCGCTTCATGTTTCTCGAGATCACTGTATCACTGTAACACAACTTTTCCTCGTTGTAGCGCTGTTTCCTCGGCCACCTACGGAGCCAGCTGGAAAAGGCAGTTTTCCTCCTTGGGGAAGAGTCCCGCCGAGCACCGGGAAGGCGACGCGCGGCGGGGCAGGAGCAGCCCTGTGCCCGGCTCTGCAGGGGGCGCCGCGGGCGGGAGGCGGGGCCGGGAGGAGCCCTTTGCCGCGTCCTGTGCCATGTCCTGGGCTGTGTCGGGGGCGAGAGAACGGCCGCGGGGGATGCATCGCGTTGCTGCGCCGCCGATGTGAGGGACGGGCAGCGGCCCCTTCCCCGCCAGTCCCGGACCATGGCGGCCCCCGGTAGGTGCCGCGAATGTCGTCCCGGGAGCCGCGGGGAAGCGGCAGGGCTTCTCCGCCCGGTCGTGCTGCGCGGCGGCCCCGCTGTGCTCCGGCGGGCCGGGGCTCTCCGCAGCTGCCCCGCGCCAAGGTGCCGGCAAGCGGAGCGTAGCGGAGTCCTGCCCGCTCCCTCCGCGGGGCGGTGCCGCTGCGCGGCTCTGCGCGCCTCTGGCGCTCCGCTGCCGGGGAAAGGAGAAGGGCGTCCGCTCCCCGCGTTCAGGGCGCCCTGGCGCTCCTCGGAGCAACGGTGGCTCCTTTGCCGTAGCGTAGCGCTTTCTAGCTTGCCTTAGCTTCACTTGTCTGGAGTTCAGAGCAGGGGCTGGCAGAGCTTTCCTGCGTCTTAAGTGCGGCTTGGCAGATCAGCGAGCTCTGAGGGAGGGTGTTCTATAGAGTAAGTTGCCCCTGTCCGCCTTTACCACTTGCATGTTTTTCTGTGATGTTTTATAGAGAAGTCAGTTTTTCCTCTTTGGGGTACGACTTGGTGCCCCTTGCCACAGTGGCACAGGATCACAGGCTGAGCTAGTTTGCCGTAATTGAAGATGTCTTAGCTAACATATGTAAGGGTAAAACTACCTAGAATAGAGCTGCAAATTCAAAGGGAGAGTGGTTTAGCCTGTATTGTGTAAGTCTTGCTAATGCCCAATTTGCAAGTTCCTCTCCTTGCAGGGAAGCATATAGGTTTTATCTAAAAAAGGAAAAAACGTGCCATTCTCAGGGTGTGAAGTAACATTTGCGTTTCATTGACGCATATCTCCTTGTGAGGTAAAAATAAGCTAAATGGAGGCCTCAGGAGAATTGTGGGCAAAACTACTTTTCTCCTTAAAAACAGAAGGTGATTTCACAGAGACCCTTAAAAAGAGAACAACTTTAGATTAACGTATCGTAATGCAAATCACTTCTTCCTCTCTGTGAAGTTTGGTTTGCAGAAATTTTATCTGCTTTGATTCTGCTATTTCCTCTTGCTTGTTTGCAGCATTTTATTTAAAGTGAAGATTTTCTATTCCAGTCAAGGTAAGAAGTCTCACTAGGTTGTTAATAATTATTGCATGTGATCACTATTACTGTTCATTCCATGCATGCATAAAATTCATTTATTTCATCATACATCACTTAAATACACACACTTCACATACTGAAATGTGGAAGGTGCTGAGGAGTTCTCTTAATGGTCCACTAGCAGTTTTTGTCACCTCCTGGGAGTGCTCTCTTTTTTAAGAATTTGATTATTAAGACACTTTGAGTTGTGTTTCCTTTATACTATAGACAATTGTCTTCCATGAAGAGTGAATTCCCATTTATCAAGGGTTATTTTGGACAGGAGTATTTCTATATCCTCCGTACACATGAATTACAAAACACACTGGAACAGGTTACATAATGCATTTTCTTATGTAGTCCGAATTGGGATGGACTTTTTTCTAGCACATGAAAATAAATTGTTTGCCACTGCATATGATCCTCTGAGTTGGAGTGAAGGATTTAGTCTCAGTTTTTTTACCTGATCTGTGGACAATGAGAAGTCATGATCTACTTATGAGAGGTATATGAAAGATTTCACAGAAAAGTTGTGTGTTACTACAAGCCCTGAATATTCTTTATGGGGCTTCCAAGTACAATGGAAAACTTTATGATCTGTAAATTGAAAAATGGTCAAACCTTTTGGCTTATGGAATGTAATAATAGATAATAACGGTTTATAATATAAGATGTAGTCTTACCCCAAGCTGATATGCCAGCTTCCCACAGTATTGTTTAGTTATTTCAGTGGTAATCAGAACCTTATGACACGGCCATAAACCCCTATTGCATGCTTGGGCTGAACCTGAAGATCATCACCCTACTACTTGCAGACAAATTTGGAGGTGAGCCTGATTTGTTTGCTTCTCAGACAGGGACTGTGAAGACATGACACGGTCATGTACACTTCTATTCTCTTGCCATGAGGGTATGTGATTTTTACTTAATTGTTTCATCCTCTTCCATTCTGTGTGTTGTTTGTAAGCTAGGGAATGCTTGTATCATGTTGTTTGTGCTGTTTAGTTTGTGGGGCTTACCCTTCAACTATAGGTCTTAGGCATTTCTATGGTACTGGTTTGTAATCGCATCAGTCTGTTACGGCTGTATAGTGAAGTGTGCAGCTAAACACTGAAGAGGCAGTTACAGCTGGAAAGCAGTCCACAAGTTATGGATTATCATTGCAAACTGCAACAGAACTGCATCTTCATGATTTTCTATGAAATAAATGAACATGCCCTGCAGTATTGTTAATAGTGCTGACATTTTATAAACAGAGGCAAAAGAATTTTTAATAGTCTAAGCTTAAGACTCTGGTAACAAAGTATTGTTAAAATTTAAACTAGATCACACTTGAGAGTGTGAAAGATAGACTTTCACCAGCCAACCATTTTTCTTCATCCTGCTATTGCATATAGTGTTCATATATTTCTTCCTTTAACTGAAGACTTTTCCAAAACCAGCCTGTCAAAAGTATTGTCAAACCATCCATCTAAGGGCAGGGTTTGGGAAAATAAAGTGTTTGGTGTTCATCAAAGGTTTTCCCTATATGTGTACAATAGGCAGAGTATACATAATGTTTTGAACTGTGCTCTGTGAGCTTTTCTGATGTTTGAAGACTTGTGAAAAGCTTCCCTGAAATGTTCTGTATTCTTATGGCACTGTTCCCTGATGACTGGACAGTAGTTAATGCTGCAAAGGCAGTTATTCGGTTAGACAAATAATAGCATGATCCAGGAAGGAGAGTCCTGTCTCATTCTTCTAAAGGAGAATGTTGCAATTGAAATTATTTCTAGATTTTTGGGGTTTTTTTAAACAGTCCCAATGCTGATTTAAGCTTATTTAGCTCTGCAAGACTCACTTCCAGTATTTTTGCTTATGAATATGGAGCATTACTTTGGCTCTTCAACTGGAGTCAGCAATTTTATTTCTCAGTTCTTGTTTTAGGAGCATTGTTCCTCAGTTTATTGTGTACATGTGAGAGGCTGTAGGAGCTGAGGTTAGAAGGCCTGAGGAGAGCTGGTACAGCTCTGTTAAGAGGAATGGTGCTCTCACAGAGTAGCGCTACCTAGGAAATCAATACCTTTCCTAAACACCAGAGGAAGTTCCTTCCTGCTGGATATAAAGGTTACACTGCTCTGGCAGGGAATTTGCAGTGAGTCTAAGTTTGCACCCTTTATCTACATAGCAGAGAAGGGAGGGATTCTTGGATACTTTGTGCCCCTGCAGTGCAAGGTGTGTTTAAAGACAATGGCTCTTCCACCCTGTCTCCAAGCACAGTTGCTTACTTTTCAATGAAAGCCTGGAGAGGGGCCTGTTGGCTCACAAGTACAGTGTGGAAGCTGTGTGCTTCCTAAAAGCGAATGACAGGATTAGTTGTTACATTTTACAGAATGTTAAAGTGCCCAAGAGGCCACTACTGATTTTTTCCAGAGACTGGGCTGTTGCCAGGGAGCACCAGGGTAGGACTTTAAGAGCTTTGGACACACCTCGGAGAGTCTTTGTGCGGTCTCCCCATCTGCTGAGGTCACGCTCAGCTGGCCATGGTGCCATGTGTGGCCTCCACTCTCAGCAGACAGTTGTGCTGTCCTTTCCCACTGTACTGCCTGTAAATCAGCCCAGGGCAGTGGAAGCAGAAGTCTGTGGTACATCTCCCTTTCTAGAATAAAACTTGAATTCTGCTTGGTTTTCATGTTTTTCCTCATGTAATTCAGTTGCCTTTGCCAGGTGGTGTTTAGCCACCATCAGTCATATTTTGGCAATGCTGGTGTGTGCTCACTGGCATGAAAGCCATCTTTTTTCACAGCAGTTCTGCACTCTTAGCTTAAAGGTCCCAAGGTTTTGAGTCCCAAGGACCTGCTTTATGAGTTTGCTGGATCCTGTCCTTTGGGAACGCTGTCTCATACACACTTCCATCTGTGGTTCAGGAGCTGTATTCACTCACAAACATGCAGCTGTCCTAGTGAACATGTTAGCACTGCACTGTCCATGTTCTCCACAGGTAGGATATCCTGGTTTCACTGCTAGAGACTTCTTTATTTTTGCAGGTAACCATAACACTATTGATCGAACACTGAGCACATCTCCATTCCTCTCAATTGTATCACTTCTGCTGAACTGTAGGAGAAGGGGATACAGGTGACCCTGCCCTGATAAGTAACAGTGGTATTAATTAGTACAGCCTTGCCTCTGATGAGTCACAGCTATATCCAATAAAGATAAGTGTGATAAAAGGGAGTGGGTTAGCTGGGGAGGATCACGGAGGACGAGGAACCTTGGGGAAGAGGGAATGAGAAGATCATGGAGAAGGAGAATCCTGGGGAGAGAGAGAATCACTGCTGTGAGGTCAGTCTGGACCTGCAGTTAGAGCGTGTTGTTGGAACCTGTAGTCATGGTCTAGCTAGGTAAAAGCCTGCCTTCAGAGTCTGCAAACCAATGTATGCAGTCGTAGTTTAGCAGGAAATAACCAACAGTTGGAGGCTGCAAGGGAAGCCTACAGTAGGAGCTTGCTGCAGCCACAGTCAGTGAATAGTTGGAGTCAGGATGGCTAAGCTGTAAAGAGGAATAAGCCAGGACCCTTTTCATGCTGTGATAAACAAGAAGTCTATATCTCGACTCATTTCTACCCTCTAACAAGATGGCTGCTGCAACACTGAACTACAGTTTAAAGCTGCTAATTATCTAATTTAGGGCTGGGGTCCCTCAGCCTAGACATTGTTTCAGCCTTAATTTCTTAATGAAGGTTCTGGGGAAGGTGGTAGAATAAAGTCTTTGGAGGCTGTAATTTTGGTTGAATTTTTCTAAGGTGACTGCAAAACTGTCATCTTCAGTTCTGGTAAATTCACTCTGCAGATCCTTTTTTTTGGCTACCAAATTTTAGGCATTGCTCTCTGCTTTAATTGGAAAAATTTGCCTTTGCTTGCTTCATGATGGAGATGGATCGAAAATGTTGACATTTCTAGAGTCAAACTAGAATTAGAAGACAGTTTGTTAACAAGATTTTAAATGCTCAGCTCTGAAATTTACCATGGACCTGAGCTGTAAACCTCAATTTTGAGTAAACTACTTCACAGGTAAATAGAAAAATTAAATTTGGACTTAAAAGTTTCCTGAGATTAGTAGGAGAGCACTGCATCATGTCACACTGGTTCAAATTGCATCTACTCCTAGCAAGCTGTTAACATTTTTAAGTGCTTTTGTGCCAGAGCACTGAAATGCAGGAGTCTGTAAGTAGAGGCTGTCTCTAGAGAATTATGGAAGAAGTCAACTTCGGTGAGCATATTTTGGACTGTCTTATGGCCACCACTATTGTATTAGTTCTTTACCTCTGAAGAGTGTTTGTCATTCCAAAAATTGTTGGGAAAACTTTCTATGACGGTTTTGAGGAAGGACTCTTAACATGGCCTTGCAAAATGTCTGAAGCCTGAATGACAGAGTGGCTGTGGTTCAAGCACTGGGGCTGATGTTCCCTTAGTTGCATGCATACTTTGCAGGCAGTTTGCTTTCTGCTGCAATGAGAGCAAATATCTGACACCATGGGGGCCATAGTGATTTCCTGTAAGCATTGTGTGACCTCATTTAAATAAAGGACTTAGTTATTTTAGGTGTACTGTTTAGTGTCTGCTCCACTTCAGCATGTAATGATATGCAGTTGTGTTGCAGAGACCCTATAATTAATTAAAATGATTTTAACTTCTCATGTGAGAGTGAACTCCCTTTTTCAAGCTAGTTTGTTTTGAAGGTCTGGTTTTTGTGGCTTTTTTTTTTCCAATGAGAATGCTTTAAATCTGTAAATCTCTATGTGTAGTTTGTTTCACTTGAAACTACATAGGAAATGCTCTTTTTTATAGGAAGAGCATTTTAATTTTTTTCATTAAGAATGAAAAAAACTACTTAAATTTAGCGGAGTAGATGCAAGTAGGCGTTCATTCATCCCCAGAAGTGCTTTGTGGCTGTGAACACCTCACTTTGGATAGAACTACTGGTCTTTTGAAATGCTTTGTAGTTTCTGACAGGAATTAGAGACCGTGCTGTGGCATGTTTTGTTGCAAAGCTGTGGGTCAGTTCACAGTTTGAATTTAATCCTTTTTCCTGTGATCATCTTGCACCTGTACAGGAGTCCCTGGAGAATATGATGTGCTGATTGTGTATGCAAGTGACGCCACTGAATGGTGTCAGTACCTCCAGAACCTCTTCCTCTTTACTTGGAATGTTCGAAAGCATCGGATTCTGAGCTACCAGCTGGAAGACGACTCTGCCATCTCCCACCAGGAGCTGGACCTGTTCAGCAGAAGTCGGAGTATCATCCTTTTGCTTTCTGCTGAGCTAGTGAAGAGTTTTTACGTTCCTCACATCCTGCAGAGCCTTCAGGAAGCTTTATGGCCCCCGTGCAAAGTAGTGAAGCTGTTCTGTGGCGTTACGGACTGTGACGACTATGTGACCTTTTTCAAGGACTGGGCTCAGTGGCAGGAACTCACAAATGATGATGAGCCTGATGCTTACCTTGCAGCTGTCGAGAAGGCTATTTCAGAAGGTAAGACCTTAGCTAGGAGCTGTGCTTTCTTGTTGGAGGAGGGAGATACATGGTACTGTTCTTATTTTAACGCTGGTAATGTGCTTTACTTAAAGAGCAAACGAAAGCAAATTGTCCAACCCTTGTAAACTAGAAAGTTATGGAAGCAAATTTTTCTATGCCTGGTCAGTTGGTCCCTAATTCAGGAGAAATTACCAGCAACTCACAGAGAACTTATGAATTTGAGGTTGTCTTGGGTGCCTGCTTTTGAAGCAAATTGAAAATAAAAACTTTCTATATTTAAAATTCTGCCTGTAAATCTTGTACTCTGCAGTTTATTGACCCCAGTCAATGGAGAATTGTCTTCAGTTTAAGGAAAAGAATTATCTTCACACTTGTTTCTGTCATATCAGAACCAAAAAGAAGTCTGATGTGGTGTTCTCTAGCACGGGGCCTAAAATCAAAGATGTAACCATACTGGCAACAGATCACTTTGCTACCTATGATGAAAAGGCGGAGATTAATTAAAGAATTGCACTGATGGCCTTGAAAGTAATCCAACCAGTCTGAAAGTGATCACCTTGTAACTAGCGCAGAGGACTTACTAGCATGGAAGTATTAAGAGCTGGAGACTACACAAGCCCAATGTACTGACTTTTCATTGATTCCAAATTTTCCTAAACTCTAGAAGAGTGTGTAGAATTCTTCCTCGTAGTTTCTGTTGAAATGAAGGTGGAGCGCTCTGGGCAGTCGATCTGGTCCGGGTATTTTTATGACATTACCATAGGTAGGGTTATAGTATTCTTTGTCAGCCTCAGCAAGGCTGGAATCCTGCAGTTGCATATTGGCTTAAGATTTATCTCTATTCCGTGGCATGAATGAGGCAGTGTGTCTAGTGTTGTGTGCATAAATATGCCTTTTGCCAGGATAACAACCGCAATAATGATGATGACAAATTTATCACACTAAAAATAAATTTCCAAGTCATGTTCTGTGCTGAAACAGTTCCCCTGAAAAAAGATTATTTAAGGATTATGCTGAAGATGTCATTCTCAGGTAACCACGGCACAACAGATACTTCTTAGTACATTTTAAAAATCTTTGTAAGCTGAAAATTTGCATCTTCCTTTTACATACCTCTAAAACATCTTGTTTTCCCAATGCTAGAGCTAAACCAAACCTAGAGCTTAAGTAGTTTGGCTTCTTTGCTTTCCGTCTGGGAGAACACAGAAAACAGTGGCTGAACTTCTATACTCTGAAAAATAATACTGAATGGAGATTAAATTAGCCGTTCTGTCAAAAGCAAAATTTAGGTATCGTTTTCCTCCAAACTTGGGTCTAGAACACAGAACTAATATTTTGTTGATTTTAAATATGCAGTTCAAAATTGGGGAGATTTATTAGTGTTAGTGGTGTTACTAAACATACCCGAGAACTGTCAAAGTTATTTTAGGTCAGACTAGGAGTATGTTCTAGTATAGTTGAAGGGTGTGTGAGAATACAAAGGGATGTTGATTCTGAAGTCTTTCCCCAGAGGCAGTTCTTGCCAGTTTTGCTGCCAAGCTTGCTGCATTCTGAGCAGCAGTTTAGTGGGCTGCCTGGCTCCTTAGTTGGCTGGCTGCCAGACATCTATTGCAAACTTTTAGGGTAAGGCTCTAGAATCTGACTCCTCACAGTTGGGTCTAAAGTTCTTCTCCATCTGTGCTGCAAGTTAGCATGTGCTGAAACAAACTGTGCTTTGGCTTTATGTAGGTGGTGTTTTGAAAGGGAGTTTGTGCTTTAGATTTTTGTTGCTGTTTCTACATAACAAAAAAAAAACCAGCTTATTTTCTGTTTTCTCACTTTAATAAGCATACATTGATCTCAAACTGACTCCAGTGTATCTAGAAGATACTTGACTGAGAGAAAAAATGAGGTAAAACTAAACTCATTTGCTGTGGAATCTGTTGTAACGTGTTCTAGATAGTTTGGTACACAAAGACTTAGAATTTCTGGACTTGTGTTACCGTTATGGCAATCATAGCTGATGTGGCTGTCACCTGCATGCCATGTCAGGTTTTTGGTTTGTGCACATCAGAGCAGTTGCAAAGGTGAGCCATCTGCTGTCACTCTGATCCTTGTGAAGGAAGAACCTGTTTAATATGGGCTGCTTTCATGGCCAAAGTATTTGGATGAACATACCAGATCCTACTTCTGTGTGGGGAAAAAATGACTCCATGACCTCTTCTGTTGTGTGATTCTACACATTTTGTGAATGGCCTCAAATGCAAATGTTCTGCTGTTTCCCCTGAAGATAGCCCCAGGTGTACATAGTTCCTTTTTTGGGTGAAACTGTGAAAACTTTCTTCTTGACTGGTAAAAAAAAATCTGCTGTATGATTTAGTTGCAGCATGAGTAACTTAAAATGTTTGTGACAGCAGACCTCTCCCACAGAGAAGCAGCTTCTGCTCTAGTCTTACTTAAGTTTGAATTTTTCCTGATTAAGGCAGCCCTTAATATTTACAACACTTAGCAGAGAAAATTTATGACCATATTTGAAATTGTTTGGGTCTGGGTGTCTTCCTCTGGGAGGTACTTCTCTTCACATGCACTCACCTGTACTTCTAACAGCAGTGTCAAAACTAGTCCTGATGCTAAAATGATCCAGCTTCCTAATTGCTGAATCCTGAGCTAGTGAGGCATGGTATAGGGGTACAGAACACAGTCAGGGCAAATTCTCCAGAGGCTGCACACTGGCCCTGTGTGGCCTGTGCTGTTGCCTCTAGCACAGCTGTTGGCTGTGGTTTGTTTAGGGCATCATGGGAACATGACACCCCCAGACATCACATGCTGAAATCTATTTTAATTTTTATTAGTTTAGTATGAATTCAGAAATGAGGAAACATTCATCTGGCTTTGTTGATAATTGTGTACTGATGCTGACTCTTGCTGTCTTGTAGATGTGGTATTTTTTACTTCTAAAGTTTCTCAATTCTGGCGAACTACAGAGCACATGAAGATTTGCAGGTACTCCTGTTATCTGTGGGAAAGTTTCTCAGACTGTGCAATAACTGTGCTAAGGGGATGGAAGTCATGGAATTATTATGGCTGGAAAAGATCTTCAAGATGGAGTCCAACTACTAACCTAACACTGCTAAGTCTATCACTAAACCATGTCCTTGAATACCACATCTACATGGGGTTTTTTAACAGTTCCAGGGATGGTGATCCCACTACCTGCCTGGGCAGCCTGTTCTGATGCTTGACCACCCTTTCAGTGAAGAAATTTTTCACAGTATCTAATCCAAGCCTCCCCTGAAGCAACTTGAAGCTCTTTGATCTTGTCCTATTGCGTGTTGCCTGGGAGAAGAGAGTCTACAGCCTCCTCTCTGGTAGTTGTAGAAAGCAGTAAATTCCAGCCAGTCTCCTTTTCTCTAGATTAAACAGTCTTGCTTAGGATGTCTCTGTATACACCAGCTCAGGTCCAGCAGGGTATATTCACTAGTCAGGGTGCAGTGACCAGCCTGCTGCTTAACTCCTCTTGCCTGGCTTGTGATAGCTCTTCTGTGTGCACTATGCAGCTGGGAGTCTGAGCCACACAGTCAGAGTCAGTGGCCTTTCTCTTCCTCATATGTTCTCAAAGCTCACTTGACATTTCAATTGCTCCAGTTTATTTGTCACTACCTACATTGTTTTGAAATATTTCAAATTTCCCACTTTAAAAGCTGATGTTTCCAAAGCATTTACTAATTAATCAGTGGCTTTGAGCTTTCTGTATCCAAGCCATCTCTTGTGGGTAAGAACACGGGGAAGTCCACATCTGCCTGAGATTGCTGAGGTGATAACTGAGTATGACAGCAGCTGTGAACTGTGCTGCTGAAGGACAAGTGCAGCCTTGGCTGAGCAGAGCTCTTGTGCAGCAGAACAGACAAGAATGAAAGATGAGTACTAACAAACTTTTTTGAAATAACAGGGTCAGAAGTTGGTGTAAGGAATCATATGGTGAAGATGGAGGGCCTTGGACAGTTAGAAGGAAGATGAGAACTTTTTCTGAGCTTTGTAGATCAGGAAGAGCTGAAATGTTACTCCACCTGCTGAGGGGCTCATTGAGAGATGGTGGAGACTAAAGCAGTAAGCTTTTTGAGCGGGAAGTGGCATAAGAACCACATAAACTATATAATTCTTCATCCTGTTCATGTCAAGGAATTGAATTAAATTCCTGTCTTTCTTCTGTTGCACTGATGAAACCAGAGATGAAACCTGAGAGCATATAATTCAGATTGGAAGGACCTCTTGAGATCATCTGAACTTTCAGCTCAAGTTAGATAAAGGAGATTGCCCAACACCATTTCCTGTTGGGTTTTGAATGTCTTTGCAGGTGAAGTCTCTGCAGGACTTCACAGCCTCTCTGAGCAACCTATTCCAGTGTTTGACCACTCTCAAGAGTAACAAAATGTTTTCTTGTATTCAGATGGAACTTGATGCATTTTAGTTTGTGTGCAGTGCCTCTTCTTCTGTCAGTGGGCACTATGGAAAAGTCTGGCTCCCTCTTTTTCATTTTCTCCTGTCTTGTCAATATAAGATTCCCCTGAGTCTTTCTCCAGGCTGAAGAGTTCCAGCCCTTGCAGCCTCTCCTCTTATGAAAGATGCCGTGGTTCCTTAATCATCTTTATGGTCCTGTGCTGGACTCAAGCTGTAAAGATAAAACAACCTTGGAATAAGCTACTCAGAATTTAAGATCACATTGGACAGATGTTCTCAACTGTTTCTCAACCCGGATAGGTGAAGTTGTAGTACATGTGAGATTCCCTTCAGCTTTATGCTTCTGTAATCATTTGATTGCTTACTTTTGATAATAGTTGCCATTTAGGGCTAGAGACCTAAATTCACAATGTATTTTTAAGTTTGGCAGGAACTGCCATGTGGTGTTTACTTTTGGGTCTCAGTGGTCTGTGGAGGAATATATTCTGAGTAGTTCTACCTTAGCTAATTGCATCCAGTATTGACTTCTGCTAGCTTATTGAGGTGGTCTTGAAGACATGAGGTGGTAGCATGCAGTTCTCTCTCCCTCCTCTTTGAAGGGGTATAATTAGGTGAATTCTTAAAACTGTATTTTTCTCTGTTCTGTTGTGTTTAAACACAAGATATGGTTCTTTGACCCTGCTCATTGAAGAGGAGCGGGTGAGCTGATAGTCATCCCTCTGGGGGCAAATGAGAGCCCTCTTTGTTACATGGGAGCTCAGCAGCCTGGCTGGTTCTCACTGCCTGTCAAGGAGAGGAAACTGTGACGCTCTTGCACAGGAGTTCAGGTTGAGAGAACATGCTGGTAGCATACCTCTCTATGCATGGGTATACATGACTGATGCTGGAAAGTCAGAGACTTTAACTTTTGGTTAAAGCAATTGGAGAAACCTTAACTAAGCCTCCAAGTGATACTGAGAGTTCTCTGAGAGAAATGCATGGCTGTTCTTATCCATATGTAGCATATGGGATCAAGCAGTTAAAATAATCTTCCCAGCTGCAGAATTGATTAATTGTTTGTCATCAAGGTGTTTCATAAAGTCCCAGTTTATTTGCATAAAAAGCAATACTTCATGGGTTTTCTTTCATGGTAGTATAAAACTCAAGCAGTGCTAGCATAGGTGCTAAACAGAGACAGTGAAATGTAGCCCAGAAATAGTAAAGGACAAACTGTTGTGGTTAAGAAGCTTCAGACTGTGATAGTCTTTATGCACCTTGTAAATACTAATCGTATATTTCTCTGTGGCTTGTGGTTCTGACAATCTTGTCACAGGTTGCTTGATGGTGATGTCTAAGACTAATTCTAGGTATCTGCTAATGAGAGCTGCAAAGCTTTATGGCACTTGCTTAAAATAAGAGCCCAGTGGTCATCACTGATCACATTCAAGTCTGGAGCAGCTGAAGTAATTTCTGAAAAATCTTGGCAGAAGTATGTGGTCAAGACAAAGATGCTTTACAGAGCAGGTCTGAAGAGATGTATGGAACAGAATTTAGGTTATTTCACAGACCTTTCTTGTGTAGTTGGACAGCTGTTTTGCTTCCAGGATTGCATTTGGTAGGATTTTCATGGCTGTTTTCAAGTGATTTGAGAATAACAGTGTATCCTGAGTTTTCCAGGGGGAAGTTTCACCAGTGGCATAGGCTGACCTTAGTGCTGCAAAAGTGTGTCTGCCTCATTCTCCACCTTTCATCTGTCTGGATGATCCAGATGTGGCATTGGACTGCAAGGGTATTCCAAGAGAAATTATTTGAAGGAGAGGGAAGGTGTGACTGCCCTTGCAGTAGCAATGTGGTCTTAGATCTACTGAAACCACTCATAGAACCACACATTCAGTCAAACAGTGATTGGTGGGATGTTTCCCAACAGCTGCCCAACTCTGAGGTGGAGTTCCAGGTCTGTAGGCTTTTATGGGGACTGTCTTTTTTGTCATGCAAGCATTACGCATTGTGCTTAAATTGAAGCAAGGAGGTACTGCAGGAGGAGATAATGAATTTGCAAGTTGGATGTTCGTGCTTCTTACCTGTGGCTTCTCAGGAAGACTTGAATCAGTGATGAATATAATATGGTTCTTGGCTTGAAAGTCATAACAGGCATGCATTTGCCTTGTCAGT
This sequence comes from Nicator chloris, assembly GCA_013400495.1. NCBI lineage: Eukaryota > Metazoa > Chordata > Aves > Passeriformes > Pycnonotidae > Nicator > Nicator chloris. The sequence goes on along the minus strand of WAAE01019503.1, from coordinate 42,634 downwards.
ATGTGTTCTCTTTGTGCTAGAAGTAGTGAAAGTGAACTATTCCAGCCTCTCTTGCTTGAGATTTTGGTCGTATACACAATATCTGTTGTCTGGGTGGCCAGAACCCTGCTTCTTCCTCAATGTCTTCCCTATCTCTGTCCTGTTGCTGTGCATCCCAGCTAGTTCTTTAGGTTTATACACTTGATACAGTCACAAATTGACCACTAGACCTGCAAGAACCTTAGGAAAACTTAACATAGTAAAATACATCTTGTTTCCTTGATAGAGGATGAGAAATAATTTATTGTAGTTTCAAACTTTGCACGACTTATGAAACATGACTATGCTCTTTGAGGAATTGAAAATTTGTTTGTAGGTTCTGTGCTTGTAGATGAGCTGCTTGGGGTGAGGGGTTTGGAGAGAAGGGGAAGATATCCCATGCTTTTTTTTTTGTTCTGTATGGACAGTTTTACAAAGTGTTAAATTTTCTTGTGTTTTGTTCTTCTCACTTGCTGTTTTTCTGTAGGCTTCTCTTCACTCAGTTGAAACGGGAAGTGTTGCTACAGTATCAGCCAGTTCTGAGGGCTTATCACAAGATGTTTCTCTGATGTGTGTTTATCTCATTGGTAAAGCAGGCTGATGAAAGATAACTTTCCCTGCTTTCCCTGACTACTTGTCAGTATTTTGCCTGCTTCTTGCAAATGTAGCTGGAGTTGCTCGGGAGACTTAATGTCCTTATTAGCACTTAGGAAAGCATACTGGCCAGTTGAAAGCTTCAGGTAAAAGTAGGAGCTCTCTTTGAGGGTCTTCTCTCTTGCTCTAAGCATAGTGAAGTGAAAGTCTGAGGCCTTGTGAGAGCTAATTGTCTCAACTGGTTGATGGACAGAATGGGAGGTGTTTACAGATGTCAGCGAGGGGCTGGTCTGCACACACAGAACTTAGAGACAAGCTCTTGCCCACTTGTGCCATTAGCATTAATATCTGGGTGACAGAGTGCTCTGGACAGACTGCTGACTTCTTCCAGGCATTCACATGTCCTGTGGTGTAAGGGCTGACTTGAGAGAAACCACAACTGTCGGCTCTATGCCGATAGCCCGCCAGCTTTGCCAGGAGGAAATGGATGATAGGGCGAGCTGTGTGTGCTCTACAGCAGCAGGTCAAAATAACTGGCTGCTTCATGTGAGTTTCTAAAGCTGCTAAATGGCTCTTGAAGCACACATCCATGCCTGTATTTTCCCTGGGATGAGTGTCTGCAGGACAGCTGTGCAGGGAGCCCAGCAGGGCAGGCAAGAAGGGCATGAGGCTGCTCTCTGCAGCTCAGCTGCGATGCGTCCTGGACGGAGGCATGTTCTTTATGGGGAAATGTGGGGTTTCTTGGACCGCATCTCCTCCCCTTGCTGCTATTCTCACAAGTGTTTCACAGACTGTCAAGTGAGGCCTGAGGTAGCCTCTGTTTAAAAGGGAACAGAAAGGGAGAGCCTCTTATAACCACGAGTGTTGACTTACAGCACATGCTCATGGAAAAGCTTAATTCAGGTATTCACTTAATTTAATGAGTCTGTTGATCTCTTCAGTGATGGCGTCTCTAGGCTGGCTCTTATTGCAATGTTATAACTGCTGAATCTGTATATGCAAATGGGTTCTCATTACTCAAGTATCTCAGTGAGTTTGAAACCTGCTCTAACAATGCTTTAGAGCATGGATATTATCAAATGTAATGGGATGGTTTTCTCTTCCAGTGCATGCATGTTCATGAGTCAGTTACTAGCACATGACTGGAACTTGCAAGATGAATCATAGGATCACCTCACTGCTTATGTGGGAATTTGGTACTTCGCAATTTCAGTATTTTCTGAATGAAAAAACAGATTAATAATTCACACCTGAAACTGAGTGCCTGTTCCTTCAGCTATTAATCCAATTACTGATTAACATTGCTGCTTTTTCCTGTATTACCTAACAGCTCTGTGTTCACGTGACTTCCAGGCAGTCAACTCTGTTGCAAGAATGCAGAAGTGCAATGCCAGAACTTCTTAAAAGCTCTAATTATTCTTTTTTGCTAAATTGTTTCTAGTATCAAATAACATTGTTAAAGCAGAGAGAGCAGGGGGCTTGTTCTCTCCTTGTCCCCCGTCTTATCCTTGCTTGCTGTGTATGTTGTAGCTGAGATCCACAGCTTTGGTTTGATTTTTCTCTGAAAAGGACCACATGTTGGCCAAGTGAGGTAAAAATTACCACACTAGTGGTTCTGTATTGGGTTGGGGATGAAGCCCTAAGGTTGAGGATGCTGGCAAGTATCTATTTGTGCATGTGTTGCAGGAACATCAGTGTGTTGCTGTGTTTTGGTCATCATTGGCTCTCTCATCTGCGCAGTCTTTCTGATTTGGTCTCCTATTGGAAGTAACTAACAGAGATTAGAGACACTATTCTAGTAACAGTTGCCTCTTCTCCCCAAAAGACTTGGCATCTTGCCCTGCATATGCCAAACACCTGAATTGATAGCTGTTGTGTAAGAGAAGGATGTGGGACCAGTGCTTTTTCTCCTGTATGCAGCAGGCAGCCTGGCACTCCCATGTGGGAGTAGTCCATGTTTCTCTAAGAGAAGGGTTCCCAAAATGTGTCTGGTTGTTGCAGCTGATGACTTTGAACTGTATCAATTGAAAATCTGAATTAAGGAATATAACGCCTCAATTAATTTTCTCTAATACTTGGTACCAGTCTGAAAATTCCAAGGACCACCTTCAGTACAGCCTTCAGCCTTGTGTCAAAGCAGTTGCTTAGTCAAATCTTCAGATTTGGTCCATTATTAAAATCTGTTTGCTAAATTGCATGTACTGTTCTATTTTTTTTAAAGAAATATTGATGTTAGTGCTCATGCCTTACTTGAACTTCAGAGCTGCAAATTTTTGGCTCTGTTCTTTCTGCAGCAAACATTAAAGCAGCAATCTACTTGTACGCATGTGAGTAGGTTTTATTTGCCATGTGGAGAGATTCATATACTTAGTTAAGTGTGTGTGCACCACAGTTTGTGAAAAAAATTTCAGCTGAATGATTTGCTAAAGTTTCATGGCTTAAAACATGTCTCCTGAAAGCAAAGTTGATTTCATATAATTCCTAAAATCCCATTCAAATGTATAAAAAATATCTTTTAAAGAATTGTGTGACAAAGCACTTCAAATATCCTAAGTTTAAGTCTTTGGTGGTAATAATAATAATAATGAAGTTTACTTTAAAATTCCTGACTGACTTCTAGCTTCAGTTTGAAATTAGGAAGACATGAACTCCTAATGGTGGCCCACTTATAGTTATTTTGGCTCTCTTGATTTGCAGAAAATTGATGTACTTGGAGATTGGGGGATTCTGGGTGAAATCTGAATTCTTGGCAGGTTCACTGTATGGATGCTACAGGTTTGACCACACAGTTCATCACTTAGATCTTTCTCATCAGGACTGAGCATTTTAAATATTTCTTACTAATATAAGAACAATGAGAGTTCAAGTCTGAAATTTTGTCTGGTAAATAATTTGTACTACTCTATGGAGATGTGTTTTATAGTAAGTAGTAAATAACATGTAAGTTCCAAAATGTTGTATTAAATCCTTGACTGCTCCACAGGCTTACAGAGTTTGGGAAATTCTGACCACAGGGGATAGTTTTAAGAAGTCATGATAGTCGTTTGACAAAATGGAGTCAGTGACTTTCCCCTTGTGTTCTTGGAAATGGGGAGGAGGGGAATGGTGTGAACCATGTGAATCAAGAAGTAGAAACTAGCTAAAAAAAGTGTTCTCTACTAAGTAGCTGTGTAATTGTCTTTTGTTTCCTTTCTCTAGCTGAGAAAAGTATTTCCTGGCAGGGATAGATAATCTGTTTTCATTCTGGCTAGTTTTTTTTTCAGCCAGTTGTATCAATTCAGTTTGTTTGCACTTCTGTCAATATCCATGCTAATTTTGGGAAATGAGAATGAGAACATTGGTTTGTATACACGTATTGTAAGCTTACATGTGTTTGTTTATTCTGCTCTGGATTCTGTTTTGGTAAAGTGCTGTTACTTTTCAATGCAAAGGTTCTGGTACTTTTCAATTTCACTCTTGTGTAGATACTGGAGCTTATGGTTCTTGCTCAACGAACAGAACCCCTTCAGACTACTGCTCCATATTTTAATTTTTGATGCAATAATGAACTTGGGGGTTGGGGTAAGCAGCACTGGGAAAACTAAAAATGCTACTGAAATGACAGAAACATTGGTTTTCATGTTTTACCTTAGGAAAGCAAGACTAAAGCCTGCTGCCTATCCTCCAGTGTATCAGAGTGCTGCTTGAGTCAGATGAGTTCAGATACTGATCATTCTAATATTAGACATTCACGTGCTAATTTTCCTGTCTAACATGAGGAAGCTATCCAGCTCAGCAGAGTGCCACTGTTGTTTGTTCCGTAAGCATATCCAGTGCTGCTCTACTGCTTTTATGTCTTTGTGAATTTCCCCCTCAAATCCTTTTAAAGGAAAACAAAGAGGAAACTGGAGTTTCCCTTTCTTTCTAGATCCCCTTTATTGAGCATTACTTTGAGAGCAATTGCAAGTTCCACCCCACCACCTCTGCAGCTGTTTTTCAGGATTCATGTATTTGATAAGCATTTTCAGCAATGGGGAGTGATGCAACAGGACTCTGTATCCCTTATTTTAGACTCAGGCTGTGACTCTGTGACTGATACAGAAACAGAAGACGAGAAGAATCCAGTTGACTCCCACAGACTTGCCATGAGTGAAGAACATGAACCATCCAAGAGCACTGGGGACCATCCAGTGGTGCAGCCCAACCGCATACAATGTGGGGTACTGTATGTCCACTTCTTGGCCTATGTTCTTACTGTGAGCTGGTGCAACCCATTATGCTGCTTTGCAATGTTCAGCTTTACAGGCCTGGAAATTAGTCCTGAATAATTCTTCTGTCACCTTGCTGTTCAGCCCCCTGTCCTCCATGTCTCTTTTTTCATGGGCTTAGCTCCCTAGGCCCAGGAGTAGCGTGGTAACGTGCAGTGCTTAGTGCTGTCTGGGCTGTGGTGTCACTTAATGACTGTCTCATTAACATAGCTGCTTGGCTTGGGTGCCGTGAGGCAGGTTCACATTCTTCCATTCTGCTGTTCTGGCGGCAAGTGGAGTAAGATGACTGTAATGAACTGATTAACTCCACAGTCAGTATCCAGTCTAATATTACAATTCTGGTGCATGCTTTGCATGTGACCCTGAAAAGCTTAAATCATGGCTTCTTGTCTGAACACCAGCACTTTTTAGTATAGCATCGCCTCAGATGGAAAGAGTCTGAGTTTCTTCCTTTTGTTTCTGTTTAGAATGTGGCTGTGCTGCTTAAGGGAAGAGATGGATAAAGTTGAAAGTAAATAGCTTTATAAATCTAGCCCTAATCAGTTTATAAATCTGTCTAATAAATCTCAAATTCTATCAATGTAATGCTTGTATCCATACTGGTGCAAGCTGTAGCAGAAGCCACCTGCCCAGTTAGTGCATGACTGGAAGATGCTCCTGGAAACTATTCAACTGTGAAAATGATAGATGGTAATTCATGTGTTAGTTGCAACGAGAAAAAAATCCCTAGAAAATGGACTTAACAAGTAAGTGTTGTTGTTTTGAACCTGTGTGTTGTAATGCCTTTTGTCTTAGGTGCAGACAACCGTTTATATTATCATGAAATGTAAACTAGATGGTGAAATGAAAACTGAAGTTGAATTTTCTCCAGAGAATGCATCTTCTGTGCGTGTACTGGCTGAGATGGAGAATGAGTACACAATCTCTGTGAAGGCTCCAAGTAAGATGGACTGAGATTTTTTTTTTTTTTTACCCTGTCCTTCCCCATAGTTTCCTTTCTATCTCAACCTGCCTGTCCTGAGAAGTGCCAGGGGATAAGGGCAAAGATTTCAATGCAGAAAAGCTTGAGTCCTGAAAATCATGAATTGGCATTCTCACCTGTGATACTCTTGGAATGCTTGTCCGCTTCCGAGATCAGTTTGTGCCAGAGTTAGAAAGGAGTAGAAAGAGACTTCCACCTTCTTGTTCAGGTGTTTATTATTATCTTATCTTTTTGTTGTGTGCTCTTCAGTTACAAGGTCTTTTCTCTTTGAGAACACAGCTGGAATGGCCATGAGGGAGTGACCCTCAAGGCCTTATGAAGCCATTTAACCCAATCCAAATCCCAAACGTATTATATTTATAATTCTGTACCTATTATCCTTACTTATTTCTCTAATTGACATTTCTACCTCAAACCATTCCACCCAATCACCCTGTGCCACCACACAACAGAAAATGGACTCTATGAAGAAGAAGGAAGAAGCTCGGGTACCACCCAAGAACCTCCATCTTGTCCCTTTTCCAGCCTCCATCCTAAAAACCCAAACTACATTTTCACACCCTATGATAAACTAACATTTTATCAAACCTACAACTCTTCTCTGAGTGTTAAAAGTCCTCTCCATGGGCAAAAGTGAAAGACTGTGTTCTCCCGGGGTCCCAGCAAGGGTCCTGAACCCCCCAAGATGTACATGGGGGTGTTCATGGGGGTCTCTGCCGTGCCCTGGGCTCCAACAATACTTTTGATGAGGAACTGAGAGAGACTGCTGTTTGTGGGCTTTGTTTTCCCCTCAGGAGCAGTAGGGTTGCAGGGTGGAAACACCTTGCTGGGAGTTCTGAGAACAGATTGCAGCTTGTAGAGCATTTTGAGCTTAGCTGTGTGTTATGACCACCACCATATTAGCATTGGCAGGGCACCAAGAGAGAAGGTAAATGCCAGTAAATAATTACATTACTATAACGGCATGTGTTTAATGTGTAGTGATCTCTCTGATCAGAGCTGAAACTATTTATTCTGGCTTGCCTTTTAATTTAGGTATGTTCTGTCACTCTAAATATTTACCATTACAAAACTGAAGGTTGCCCAAATTCACTGAACTTTAAGGGCACGATTTCAGAGCCTTAAAGATTGATATTATTTTCCCAGCATTATTTTATTTAATCTACTTTGGTCTGTCCTCTTGGAGTCATTGTGCCATTCTTTCTGAGAACAGAGACTAATAGTCATTATAGCAACTACCGTAAAGTCAGTGAAGTGGGTTGATTTAAAGAAGGTGACCTCATGAACATATAAAGGCTTAATTTCATCTGTGTTAAGTCAAGACTTACGATATAAACACTGACCTGGAAACTAACTTGTAGTTCGAATTATAAACATGACCTTCACATTGATGGAGTGTACAGTGTAAGCTCTGAAGTTTCTAACCGTGAGAGAAATAATTTTTAATTCCTTTGTGTTATTAACTGTTTCATCATTTCCTGAGTTGTCAACAGGTAAAGACTAATTTTAGTGGGATTCAAAATACCTGTGTTTCAAAGACAAAGTTCAGACTTATACATGCATACTAGATGAAACATCAAGAAGCTCCAAGGTGCAGGCAGAAGATAATCCTGTGCATGGGTAAAGTTGCAAACCGGGAATTCCTTCTAATTGGTTTTATTCAGAGACTAGTGAGGCTGGCAGAGGTTGCAGAATCTCTAGTGACTTTTCTGATTTCTCTCCCCTTCCTCCCCACCTCTTTGTATTTATGATATGGCTTTAAAGACAGCTCCAGAGAAGCCAGGGGTGGAGAGATGTGATGCTTTCTAGTTCAAGGTGGAGTACTTCTAACATTAGTGGTCCAGTCTACTGTTGCAGAGGACCTAGCAGGTTATGTGCATATATATTCATAGCTATAAAGAGGGTAGTTCCAAAGTACTTTCCTGCCTAGTGTTCCAACATCATGACTCTTTTCATGACTTTTCATGAATTCAATATAGCAGAAAGTGTTTTGGTATCCATCTGGCGGTATATCCAAACTCCTCCTGTCCTCACAGTGTGTCCTGCAAACTCATGCCCATTGTTGGTGCTAATGGGGATTTTTTTCTTTCTTTTCAAAGATTTAACCTCTGGGACAGTGCATCTGCAGATATATGCAGGAGACTTGATGGTGGGAGAAACAAGTGTCACTTACCATACTGACATGGAGGAAATCAGCAATCTGTTGGCCAATGCAGCCAACCCTGTACAGTTCATGTGCCAGGTAAGGACTTTAGCAAACAGCTGCTTTGGAAACCAGCTCTTTCAGAGGCTAGACAAGTAGGCATAAGCAAAAGTGCTTGCCTTAAAGTAGCTCTTCTGAAATGAAGAAATGCAAGGTTATTTAGGGATTTTCACCTAACTCTGATATCCCCTTTTATTGAAAGCATGAGTGTTTTTTCTGTCTCTGGAGCACTTAGCTGGCTAAGGTGAGTCAGGTTATCAAACTAAGAAAAAAAAATGCAGTCAATCAAGACCCACATTTAGACCTTGATAACTTCAAAAGATTGGAATGACAGAACTTGATATAATAGAAAGTACCATAAAGAAATAAATTGTTTTGGAATTTGTACCTAGGTGTTATTAAAACAAAATGCCAATAGTAGCAAAGATTCATATAAACTGGAGGAAGCGGAGTAATATAAAATGATTCATTGATTCTTAACACTTACCTTTTCAGTACAGCCACTCAGTTTTCCTATTCTGTTTTGCCCAGTTGGAGTACTTGAACCCTATTAGAGGGGTAAAGCTTGCACAAGGAAGTTTTCTGCTATGTTGCCCTGTTGCCTGCCTGCATGTTCCTGATCTGCCATGTAGTGGTAGCCTTGTTAGGCACCAATATTCCTGGGGCAGGGGAGACTGTGTTTCCCTTGCTTTATAGTTCAAGTTGTGGAGCAATTGGTACTGGTTGATGCCTCTGCTTAGGGAATATGCCTGCTTTGCAGTGGTAAAGAACCAGCTCAAAAGCCAAACCTAGAGTGTGTACCAGAACAATTCAAAATGGACTAGTGCATACTTAAAGCAGGAGTGACATTTCATTGGCACAGTTTCAGAAATAAGTGTATACTTGCTAAGAAAGTAGGAAGTAAGTTTTCTGTGCTTCCAGTTGCATGAGTGACTTTCTCATTGTGTTCTGTCTTGTGGACTATATGACTCTCATGTATTGAGCTTGATGATACTCTGTTTCTGTACCAGGAAGCTATCCAAGTTCTTGGTTTGATCTGAACATTTCTATCTTCTGTGTTTATACCTACTGTTTTCTGATTTTGTTAAATAATAAAAACACCATATAAATCTCACCTTAAATGCATCTCCAGACTCTACCAAACAAAAGTGCTTTCGATTTATCTGTAGGCCTTTAAAATTGTGCCATACAGCATAGAAGCCCTGGACAAACTGTTGACTGAGTCACTCAAGAAGAACATTCCTGCCAGTGGTCTACACCTGTTTGGAATCAACCAGCTGGAAGAAGAAGATATGACAGCAAGTAAGTTTAAGACTCTTGGTTTATTTTTTAGATTTTCTTTGTACCACTTGTTTTACCTTGAAGCACCTTAACACTACAGTGTGTGGTACCTGCACAGGCTCTCTCTAAAACCTTGGATCTCATCCAGGAAGCTAATTTTCTCATACGTCTGTAGAAAGGGGATTGCCATTTGAGTCAGGTGATCCTTTTTTTATTACATGAATCATTCTCACTTCCCTGCACTGTGGCAAATGCTGCTATGTAGACAGCTTCAAACCAGAGTGAAAAGGTGATGCTCCCCAAATGTCTCCCAGGTTTTCTGCTTTGTTCTTCTGTCTGATGTGCCATTTCTTCACAGCCCAGTCCTTTTCCCCAAACCCCATAACTCTAAGATACACAGTGAGTACTGAGCAGTTGGGTTGGTATGCTGTCTTTTTGTAATGATGGTCTAAGAAGTCCTTGCAAATCTGTGATCCTACATATATTTAAGCTATTACAGTGCCATATTCCCCACTAAAGATTATAGGACTTAAGCGTGGAGATGCATGAGATAATTTGTGCAGTTAGCTCGATTTTGAAACCATATACATACTTTCAGGGATTTCACAGCTGCTTTGGTCTGTGTGTTTGCTGAGTCTGTTTCTCACCTACTGTTGCTACTAGAGAAAAACATAGGTTCTAATGGGCTCCTGTTCTCACAGATCAGAGGGATGAGGAGTTGCCAACATTGCTTCACTTCTCTGCAAGATACGGGCTGAAGAACCTTACTGCCTTGCTGCTTACATGCCCTGGAGCACTGCAGGCCTACAGCGTAGCCAACAAGTATGGCCACTATCCAAACACCATAGCAGAAAAGCATGGCTTTAAGGATCTGCGCCAATTCATTGATGAATATGTGGTAAGAGGAAGCTGAGCAGTCTTTCTGCCCTGTCCCACACGGGGTGCAGGCTCTGGCACAGAGTTTGGCACTTGCTGTTACTTCAGCAGGAGTGATGGGGTAATAAAGCATGTTATGGTAGGGTGTAGAACACAGACATTCAGGCACACTGAAAGCTTTCAGGCTGGAGGGATAGGTGTGTCTCTGGAGCCAGGGAAGTTCCTGGGGCTTTTGCTTAGAGCAAGTAAGATGGAAGCAGAGGCTGCCATGCTGGCTTCCATTCCTCCATCCATCTAATGAAGCTTCTGCAGGGAGATGTGGTTGGTGCCTAGTGTTCTCTTCCAATTCTGGTCCTGGGAAAAGAGCCCCTTCATCCATTTTACTTTAGGGAGTAATATGAGAACAGAATATGTTTGGGAAGATACAATCTCAGGTGCTCTCTTATTGTAGTATGGTCAGGATTGCTTACTAGCTCATTCACAGCTGATCTGTGTAGTCTGCCTGTTCTGCTTGATAACCATTTCTCCCTGCATTGGTATAGCTCTCCACTCCCTATTTGTTCTATCAGGGATCCCAACTTGACAGTTCATTTCTCTTTGAGCTAACTCCACTCCCAGAAAACAGCGCTCTGACTTTTCCAGCTGCACCAAGCAATTGTTTCTGTGCAGTACTTGGGTATGCATAGAGTTTCTCCTTTCAGTTTCCGCTGTTTCTGGCCTGTATGCTTCAAAATAACAAGGAGGTCCTTGACTCAGGTCACATGAATTCTATTTGCCTTTGCTTTAGGTTGAAAAGTTGTGTTTAGTTGTCCTTAATATCGTCAGAGTGCTGGGTGATAGATCTGCCAGCTTTAGTGTGGTTCTGCCAGCCAGTTACTGTAGTGTTTAAGCCCTATTTAGGAGGCATGGGTAGTTCTTGGACTTGGGCCTTGCTTCTTGACATTGTGCATTACAGCTAAATAAAAATCATGCCATATTCTGAGATCAAGAGGGTTGCAGAAACTGTAAATTGTGTGATCAAAATCTTTGCATCGGGGTGAGAGATGTGCAAGAATTCCTTCTAACCTCTTACTGCAGTCCTTCCAACCTCTTGTGCTCCTCCTATATCCTCACCACCACCACAGTGACAGAGCTGTGTTAAGAGTAGATCCTCCTTACTGACTGTCAAGCTGTCAGTGCAGCACAGTACAAAGCACACAAATCATCTGCAGCAGTGTGGCCACTGCAAAGTAGTGACCACTATCACTAGTAGTATGGATGTCTGAAAATTCTAGTAAACCCCTTTATACTCACCTAATTTTCTCTCTGGCAAATGTTCCTCTGGAGCTCTGTAAAGCATTGCATGAACTACTGGCCTGACCCATTTTGACTGTGGAGGGAAGCATGTGTAGACAGCTTTGACACATGTGCCCTGTGGATTCAGGGCCCATGAGTTGGCATTTGTGGATGAAAGTATATCTTGTAGTATTGCAACTGTTACAATAGCTGTGCTTGTGACATAACTGAAATTTGGAAAGGAGGATGGGATGAAGCTTTACATTTGCTTCCTTGTGTGTGGTTTGGTGAAGCCCTGCCTTCTCTCCCTGCTCTATATTGCAAATGCATAAAAAAGGATTCTGCTCTCCTGTGAATCAGAAGTTGCCTGTATTACATGAACTGCGGCCTGCTGTAAGGTTTCCTGTAAATATCACAGAAAAGGGTCTGTGTACTCCCACTCTGGGTGTTACATGCTGCTGCTAATGCCAAGAAACTGAAACTGAGTCTACATCAAAGCTAAGACTTTGCTATTTTGCAGGTGCTCTGCATGTGATAAGCTTTCCCCCTTATGGGTAGCTACTCGTGCCCCAAAATAGCCTTTGACAAGCATTTGTATTTTTAGAATGAGCTGTGCTTATGTTCTGGGAGTTTGCAGACATTGGGTAGGACATGAAAGTGATGGGGTGAGAGGCTGTAATGGCTACTCAGAATGTGTCAGCAGCCCTTGTTTCACCTTTGTCACCTATTAATACAACATAGATCTCGCAAGTTTGTCCCTGACAGCTGTAGTGGGGATTTAAGTCCCTTGAGAAGCCTTAATCTTTGGGAATGAGCTGTCTTCAGAGGTTTTTTCCATCATTGGTGAAAAAGTGAGATATCTTTTGATTGCTTTTATTCTCTAGATTCTTTATTTAAAAGAGACTTGAATTATTTTTTTTTTCTCGCCCTCCTTCCTCTCCAGGAAACTGCAGATATGCTAAAGAGTCACATTAAGGAAGAGCTGATGCAAGGCGAGGAGGATGAGTCTGTTTATGAGTCCATGGCTCATCTGTCCACTGATCTGTTAATGAAATGTTCCTTGAATCCAGGCTCCGATGAAGAGCTTTATGAATCCATGGCTGGATTTGTCCCTGGTGCCCCAGAAGATCTTTGTATGTATATTCATGGAATTACAGAATCATGGGAGAGTTTGGCTTAGAAGGTTCCTCTAAAGCTCACATGGTCCAAGCCCTCTGCAATGGGCAGAGACATCTTTAGATCAGATTGCTGAGACCCCTGTCTCTCTTAGACACAATAGTGCCTCAGTTACAGCCTGTCTGCTCTCATCACAAGGAAACTATGCTGCAGTTCTAATGGCTGACTGATAAAATTGCTCTATACCTTTTTTAATTGCTAGTGTACA
>WAAE01019503.1:0-29751 GCA_013400495.1 Nicator chloris | reverse complement strand
AAGAGCTGTTTCTTCAGTGTTTCAAGGACTCCCTGAACCCTGAGCAAATAAATTAACATGTAGAAATGAAACTAAATTTTCTACCATGTGCTGCTTTTTCCTCCTGAGGACGGGTACCTAGGGACATTCTCACACTGACAGAAAAGAACACTATGTAAGATGTGATTTTGCTGACAACTGGGAAACTGAAAAACAAGAGCTGAGATTCTAGCTCAGCAACTTGAGAGCAAAAGAAAGCAAAAATCTAGAAATATGTGTACCAAAAAGATTATATTTGAAAAATCATTATTCTAATCTACTTGGTTTAGTGCTAAAAATAAAGAGCTAATTCTGATAAATATGCATATGTTTAAGTTTTTCATTATTGCATTAATATTCAGTGAGGCCAATTGAAAATACCAAATTAAGTACCTATGTTAAGCAATTGTAAATTTGCTGTTCTTACTCACCTGTTTGGTCTGACTTCATGACACCGATCTATTTTATATTTCCCATGATGAGCAGAAAATTTAGCTTCTTATATTTTAAGTACCTCCTTAAGGTTCTTAAGGACTCCTAGTGTTTCTGTAGTTTTTAAATGTGCTGCCTCAGAGGAGAAGCTTTTTTTTTTTTTTAAACACTTGTGCTTATGGGCTATATTGGTCCTGGGCTGTTTTTCTCCTCTTTTAGGTTAAATAATACTATAAAACACATTTTTGTTGACTATGGAGTCCAGAAGACTGCATTCATCCTTTCCTTGAAATCATAAACCTTTTTCTGCTAAGTGCTGTTGGCCACTGCAGGGAAAGTTTTGCTGCCAAAACCAGAATTATTCTGCCTTCAGGTGGAGATGAGCAGTAAATCAGGTTGAACTTTTAAGGAACAAAGCTGCTCTTGTTTGCAGTAAAGAGAATGCATTTCTAGATGCTTGGTAGGTCTGCCTGTAATCAGTGCACCTCTGAATGGGGTTGATTGACTAAGCCTGTGGAGGGTTAAAAAACAAGTTCAACACTATGAAGCCAAACTTCCTTTCTTCCAGGCCTGAAATGCCCCCATCTCCCAGAAACTATGCATGGAATTTTCTTGCAAATTGAGCTCCCTGTAATTTAGTACTTTTGAACTGGACTCTGAAAAGCCTCTCTTTCCTGCTTCTTCTGGAGTTCTAACATGTTGCCTCTGCACACAAAGCTCTGCTGCCTTCCATTCAGGAGTCTTTTACTGAAATTCTCTGTTTTCCTTACCTGGTCTGTTAGTCTTTGCCTGAAGAATATGAACAGCTTGTCTGAATAGTGCCTAAAATCTACCTGTATCGTAACAGATATGTTTAAATTGGCACAGTTCTCAGCACTTAGATTGATTCTCTCAAAGCGAAAGTGTTTCGGTATCATTTAGAATACCAGCACACAGGCAAACCCTCACTGAAACTGATGGGAGTGCTGGCTGGTTTAGAGCTGCCATCACAAATAAAGGACTTAAACTTATGTACTGACTTGAAGGTTGTGAGCATGGCTCACTAGGAAATCATAATTAGCTTCTCTTGAAGTACTTTTTCTAGGAAATTACCCTTATGCGAGTAGATATGGCTGTGGTGTAGAGAATAATACCAGGGCTATTTTAGGAGTAGTCATACTGTGGCAGTGTGCCCCTTTATTCTGATCAGGATGTGCTTCCACCACAGTTTTTCAGAGACTGATCAAAGGAAGGTTAGATACCACAGGGTCAATTTTTCTGGCAAGAACTTCTTTGAGATTAAGGTCACAGAGGACTGGAGCCATTGTAATGAATTAAAAGTATTTCATATTCTCATATGTAACCCAAACTATCTAGTTTACATAGTAGTAGATCTATGACATAGAAATAGCTTTACCTCAAAAATTCACTTATATTAATGAGCCTCAGCAATTCATTGATATCACTCTTGTTTTTAATATCAGTAGGAACGTGGTTACCTAAAATTTTGTTTTCGTTTTAAGATTCATTTTAGCATTACGATGAGGTTGACCTTTTTCTTTAAAATCAGAATTCTTTATGTCAAAACAGTGAATTAATGAAGTATCTTATGGTTTGCTGTCAGTCCTTTCTCAATACTGAATCTGACCCTCTAAACAGTTTCCAGATCCAAGTAGTTAACTCAGCCAACTGTTTGGGCTTTATTCCAATAAATAAACACTATCTTACGTGTCATGGGAAAATTGCCTTTAATGTCTTGTTTTTCAAAGTCACACTGTTTCCTCTCAGGAGCACTGTACAGAGGCCAAAACTTTCACCTGGCCAACACACGCTCAAGAACAGCCAAAACTCAGTGCCTGCTTGAAGCCTCGTCAGAACTTCTCAATAGCAGTGTTAGTCCCCCTCATCAGGTAGCTGGAAAAAATTTGTGCAGAGTGGACTGAACATAGCAACTTAGAAACCTTTTTTGAGGAAAATGTCTGGTCATTTTCCCAGCTTCTTTGATTGTCACCACAAAGTAAAGGTCCAGTTTATTATATCATATTACATTTTTCCATGTATTGAAGGATATAATTAACAGGTTCATCTTTCTGGGTTGTTTTTTTTTTTTTTCCAGATGTAGAGATGCTTCAATCCAAACCAGACACCCCATTTGCTGGAGATGAAGTTTCTATAACTACAAAAGACTCAATGCTCCGCAAGTTTTTAGAAGGTGAGACTTATTTTGAGGGAAGAGTGGCAATAGCACAGTTAAAGCAATTAAATAGAACCTGAGATTTCTTCATGAACTCTTAAGGATAGAAGACAGCCCACACTATTTGCTTTTTTCAGACAAAGGGCTAATTCTCTGTAGTACGTTGTAGACCATCACACATAGCTTTTGGAAACCAGTGATCTGTTTGATTTGTTCACTATTAAAGCATGTTAATTAACTGAAATTAATTAAACTAACTGTTCTTCAAATTCTTAAAGAGAGTTAGGATATTTTTCACTATTTCTTCAAAACAGATGATACAGGCGTAGTGGCAAAGTTACATGCTACTACATATTAATGACTTTATCAAGTCCTGGCATGAAGGTCTTAGGTACATTTAAGGCACTGCAAAACCAGATGGTTTTGGCTGTGAAATGGCCAGCTTGGTAAGCATGTGGTACATAATGCATCTGGAGTGAACCAGGGTTCAGTGAAGTGGCCAGGTTGCTATTCTTACAAACTCTGCTCTGTTGTAGGTGGTAGCATAGATGTGCCAGATTCTGAGGAAGGAGGTCACAAGCAGTATGATGATGATGTGTACTACTCAGTGGAGCAAGACCCTTTTCCACAGGAAATGGCTAACAGACCTCCAGTTCCTGTTCCAAGACCAGAATCTAGCTCTCCACAGCCAGACAATGAGCTGTACATCTCCAAAAGTGAGTTGGTTACCAGTGTAGATGTGTAGACCCGTAAACTGTAGAATGGCATTGACATGGGCTCCAGTTGCCAAATAAGTGCCGGGATCCCTGGATTATTTGACTCTGGAGTTAGGTTACCTTTGGGATACAATTCCATATCTGTTTTTTCATCTTTTGCCTACTCTGAAAATGTGGGGAGGTTACATCTCAATATCTTGGCCTAAGCTTGCTCTTCATGAAAACAGTAGCATGACAGATTACCCCCAAATGGTACAAACAAATCCAACTAAATAGAAAAGATCCTGATATTATAAGGACACAATCAAGCTAATAAATTGAGACATTGCTGATCTGTAATGGTATCATTGATATAACTGCATTTGTATAGGACATGATTTCATACCTCAGTACCTTCCCTCTGAGGTGGAGTTTTATTGAAATTGAAGAAGATTGTTCCTTTTAGTTCGTTAGGCAGCTTTGGAAATCTTGGTCATATATCATAAACATTCTAACAAGAACCACAATGACATGTGAGAGTAATTTCAGTGATTTCTCCCTCCCGCTGTGACAGGACTATAGAGAAATCATGTCCAGGTTTCTCTTAGAGGTGGCTGAGCTAAATTCTTTGAGGTCAATAGAAAGGGAATTCTACTGTACGAATCTTTGTTTTCTTCAATGGACTTAGAAGAGTAACAGAAGCTGTAATGCAGTGCAGAGTTGTGTATGCTTGCCTTATCCATCCTTGCTATTTCTGTCTTCATGAGATGCATTTCAGTATCTAAAGAATGTTTCTTTTGCAGTTTTTGCACAGAAGGCTCAAAGACCTGAGAACCTTTATGTCCCTAGAGGAAGGGTTAAGAAAGGTAAGGCAGAAGTTCACTCTGAAAATCCTTTCAGTAATCCAAAAGCAGATGTTACGGTAGCTTCATTTGTGTGAAATATGACAGAATAGACTGTTTTGCAAAGCTCTGGGGATAACAGTCCTCTATGAATGACCAAATCTTTTTGACCTTTTGCGACACTGGAAACTTTTATAAGTGCTGAGTGTGAGGGGAGCACATCTCATGTCTTGTGAACTCTTTATATTACAAATAAGTTAGAAAATGCCAGCATCAGTAGAATGAGTTTTCAGTTTCTGGGCTTAAACTACACAGATCACCTTGATAGAGTCTAGCTTTGTGACTGCTAAGGTAAAAGCTCTGTTCTGTGAATTGCTGAGGAAGCAGGGCACTTTAAGGAATGTTTTGTGCTCTTTACTTAAATCATGTTTTTAAGAGCAGAGCTTATCCCTTGGATATATTTGTGTACAAGGCCACCTCTCAGCTGGGCTTTTAGACTTGACAAATAGTAGGATAGCCTAAGAAAAAACCACTTCTTAGGAAACATTGTCTGTAATACTTTTTTTCTTTTTTTATTGTCTGCTGGATTAAGGGCACTTGATCTCTTTGTATTCGGTGAAGAAGGTAGATGCCACAAGTTTAATAATATTTTTGCTGATGTTCTCTCTTCAGAGACAATAGTCAGGCCTGTAAGGGACCTGTCTCAATCAAGTATATATGATCCATTTGCTGGAATGAAAACCCCAGGTCAGCGGCAGCTGATTACATTACAGGAGCAAGTGAAAATGGGTATCCTCACTGTGGATGAAGCTGTACTTCATTTTAAGGAGTGGCAACTGAACCAGAAAAAGAGATCAGAATCATTCCGGTTCCAGCAGGTACAGACTTATGTTACTGTTTAAGAAATACAGCTGTCTCTCGAGGTATATATCACAAGCTTCTTAGCATGGGTACAATTTTTCCTGGTTGGAGCAGGAAGACTGCTAACACAGTTCCCCAGCTAGCAGGGTTCTCCCCTGCCATGGGGGAGCTTTTCCCAGTAAGCAGCAAGCAATTTTACAGATCTGTTTGTCTTGCAGTAATATTTTTAGTTTTTGAATATCTGTATAGAAGGAATTGGATCAAATCCAGTTGGCTAAATCACTTTTCTAGAGGTCACCTAGCACCTACCTGCTGGCACCTACCTGATTTAATTATCAATTTAGAATGAGGTTCCCTGTTTAAAACCACTGTCTGCTTCTTTTGGTGCCTTTTGTTCATGCTGTGCCAGGCTAGTCTCCAGTGGGTGACGTAGTAAATAGCTACTTAAGTAAATTGATGTAGAAGAGATGAAGTGGCATGCTCTATGCCCCATGCCATGAGCAGCTTTCAAAGTCTCTGCTCTGAATTTTGCTTCATGGTACAGCAGTTGCTTCATCTACTTTTCTACCTATTCAGGGGTTTCCTCCTCTCAGATCTATACATACTTCCCTACTGAAAAGGAGTTGTCTTTTTTCTCCCTACCCTTTTGTACTATAAGGTGTAATAGGCTGCCACAAAATGGTGAAGAGTCTTTGCTCCCAGTTAATTTCTTCATTGGGGATATCCTGAATTCTGAGTTATACCTTACACTCTGGGATGTATGGCAGCCTTTTCTGTCCTTGCAGTCAGAATTATCTGTTCATCAGTACAGAAAGGACTGTGCAGTTACTTGATTGTGGGTCTTGTTTCTGTGCCAGTGTCACAGTGCAAACAGAAAATACAGGGAGTTCTAAACCCAATCTGCTGCTTACCTGCAATTGCCCATGAATATGTGAACTTGACCTTAACGTACATAATGAACATCAGAAAAAACTTGGCTTCTGAAAGGCACACATGGGTTTCTGAAAGGAATAAATTAAAACCTGTTGACATGGTTTGGACTTCAGCCAGGTCTAACAAGCTTTGTTACAGCTTGACTGCACAGTTAGCTAAAATATAACATCAGTTTTGTCAGAAAGCTGCTCATCTTCCTTTATCCAAAGCCCTGAAAAGAATATCTTATGATGTGTTTAGGAAAATCTGAAACGTCTACGAGACAGCATAACCAGGAGGCAAATGGAGAAGCAAAAAAGAGACAAAAGTGCAGGTAACAGTCCTTGTTTCTGATATTCTCTGGTAATGAAGCAGCTCACCATATTGACAAGCTCTTCAGGCAGATATGTATCTGTGTGTATTGTGGTTCTGTGATAATTTAATATGGACATTCATGTGCCAGTTGGCAAAAACTTAGGGAATTTGCTTTGCTCCTTGCTTTCACAGCCAAGAAAAGGATGCCCACATCTGTGGAGTGCATCTTGATTCATTCATGTACAGTTATGGTTGTCCTTATGTAATTGTGTTTAACTCTGTCCTTAAGTGCAAAACTGTCTCTTGGAGACTATAATTGCATAGACCTTTCTGAGCTGTTCATTTTCCCTTCCAGATTTGGAAATTACCGTACCCATTCGACATTCTCATAATACTTTGGGGAAGCCAGAATGTGGAATATATGAATACACCCCCAGGAAAAACGTTTTTCCGCTAAAAAAGGAGTTAAAACGAGGAGACTGGAAAACAGAAAGCACATCCAGCACAACAAGTAAGCAAGCTCTGAGTGTTACTGTCCCCACAGGAAAGCTGGATGGAACATGCTTCCCAAGCCTGACCCTGGAGGCAACCCAGGGGACAGGACTTCTGTTCCGGAATCCCAGCACTGACAATGCCACCCCAAACCTTGCATGCCTCAGGCCAGCTGTTCTCAAAACTGTAAAAGCAAATCCAGGTGTGCATCAAGGGGTTTGGACATCTTTTGTCTGCATCTCTGCAGGACGAGAACCTGAAAGCTGAGCAAAAGATTCTCTTGAGCCTTCTCAGGGAAGGCATACCACCTGTCTTCAGTTCTTAAAAGTAGATGACAGCTGCTCTCTTCTTGGAAAGGATGCTCCCATGCTGTGACTGCCAGCAGGCTGTGTGTTCTTCTGTCCTCAAGGGCAGTTATATTTCAGGCTGGAAACTAGTCTCTACATGTTGTTTCTTCAATTGTTTTACATAAAAGACAGCATTTTTCATTGGTAACTGTGGGACCTCTTGAGTGATTTGGGCAGTCTGCATATTTTTATTATCTTGGCTTTTCATTACGTTCAGTTTGTGCAAATTAAATCCCTGCATTCTTGCTCTTACTTCAGACCAAGCAATTCTTGCAGAAATCATTTAGGATCAGTTTGGTCCTTTGAAAGGAAACCTGACTTCCTGTGAGGTTGCTACCTTTGTGACTCTTGGCAAGATGCAGCTGGCATACATCCAGAATAGGTGCCAGAGGCAGCCGGCTGAGCCAGTAACTTGCATACAAGCACATGTGAGAGAAGTGTTAACAAGTCTGCAGACCTGCTGTATGCAGCTTGGTGCTCTTTCTCACGGTGTGATTGTGAGAATGGATCCTACCACAGTATTTAGCACTCTTAAGTGCTGCTGTTTGTAGCAGCTGATGAGACTTACCACAGCTAGCAGGGAGGGACTGCATCTTAGGAGAAAACCTTTCTAGCTACCATTTCAGTGTAGAGATTTCTGAATATTAGTGTCCCGGTATTTCACAGCCCTATAGAATGTTAGCTATTTATGACTGAAGCCAGCCATAGCAGTATAGGATATGTTTGTGAGTTGCTGTCACCTTTGGAGTTGGCATGACTGATTGCAAAAACAATCCCTACTCTGAGACCATGATAGTTAAATGAGTTCCCATAGAAGGGTGCTGAAGGTTGTTTGAACAAACTTGTTTTTAGCTTGGAAATAGACTAGGAAACATTCCTGTGATGAGTGAGGGTTGTTGTAACAGGGGGTAGTAAACAGTTATTTATTTGAAAAAGTAACTTCTTAAAGCAGACACTCCAGGAATGAATATGTGACAGTGCTCAGAGCCATCTATCTTCATGCAGTTGTTAAAGATAGGGGGACTGATAATTTAAATGTACAGAAGTGTTGGGTGTGTAACCTTTGTGAAAATATTTGCCTGACTTGCCAGATGATATTGGCGTTGGATCTTTTCAGTTAGATTATGGTTTTGAGTATTTAACCAGAAGACTGGATAGAGAAAGATAAAGCAGAAATCTTCTAGAAAGAAAGCATAACTGAATGGCTTGGTCCTGTGGTTTGTGTTTTATGAAATGTTGTTGTTTGGATCCCAAACATATTAAAGAAACAGTGAAAATCAATGAATCTAAACAAACATTAATTATGTGTGCAAGAATTAAGCATGAGGTTAGAAAGAGCCCTGAGTTAGGGATTTGCAGTTAAATCACCAGGGTTTATTAATCAGTTTTTCTCTTGCTTACTCCAGGTAGTGCAAGTAACCGCTCCAGCACTCGGAGTATATTAAGTGTCAGCAGTGGCATGGAAGGGGACAGTGAGGTAAGCTCTCACCTCTGCTGTGTACTGCTCTGCTGTCCTGAAGTACATGCCTTTGTTTTCATGAAAAAGAAAAGAGCTCAGAGCTGGCGTTGAATTTAGAGAAATGCCAAAATATAGCCACTTCTTTTGTGAAGATACCAAGAACCAGATTCTGCTGTTCTGTAAATACTTCTCTACGTTTTGTAGGACAGTGAAGTCCCAGAAACAGCAAGGAGCCGTAGCCCAGTTCTTCACCAAGTAGAGAGGCTTCCTTTCCCAGAAAGGCCTCCCAGAGTGCCTCCTCGAGGTGCAAGCAGGTAAAACTAAAATGCAGCTCAAAATGTGTGCTTTCAGTGAATCCATATGGATACCTTGGACAGTTAACGAGACAGAAAATGAGTGTGCTTTTGAACTAAGTCTACCAGACTATCTGTCAACACACACTTTTAGGAATTGTAAGGCCATTGTTTCTTGTCTGTATGTGGAGGAATACGTTTCTTAGTTGGTAATAAGGCTGTTGCAGTGCTGTCCCTGTGGTTCATGCACAGCAAAGGGCAGCACTAGTGAAGCACACCACGCTTGCCATAGTAAGATGGACCCAGGTGGAGTCGCATCCTGCCCTCGGCAGAGATTTAGTACCTGACCCTCCTGAGAATATCCTCTCGGAACATACAAAGTGTAGTGCAGGGGGAAGTTCCTTTTGGCATTCTCATGGACTTTTTTCTTTTTACAAAGTTCAAATCTCTCCAAAGCATCTATGTTTACACGTTAGTGGCCTCAAAGAAAGAACTGCACTGGTTTTATAAAAGGTGTTGAGGAGTTTTGCCCTGATTTGATCATAAACTTAAATAACTTATAAACATTCCTTTAGTCCAACCAGTGCAAGTCTATGAAGTCTGTTCCCCAAAAAGTTCTCTCAGTACAGATAATAATAAAATTCGCCAACTGTTAAAGCAGTAATTGCCACTGTGTGGGTGCAGCAAGGTCTGTGTTGTTGGCTTGGCTTTGGCAAGGATATAGCTGGAATTTATCTGCAATTAGTTTGAAAAAGGGTTTTGAATCTTTTGATCTCTTTCTACTGCATCTTCATTTCAGGAGAAAGCTACCATACCATCAAAGTTTTACTCCAACCAGCTATTACAGTATCTCTTTCCAGTAATAGTAGAATTGCTGCAGCTGAAGAACAGAGGAAGTAGCTTGGACAAGAACAGTGTTCTGGAAGCTTGGCATCTACTCTGTCACTGAATAAGCCTGTTTTTCTTTTTGCATGACTATAGATTGTACAGTATGCTTACATATGATGTTATTGCATGCAATGTGTTATTCTAGAACTCTATTTTCTACTACCTTTACGTATATTTTAATTTTGTCTTTCTATAGGCCTGTAAGCTGTGAAGGCTTTTATCCTCCACCCGTGCCCCCAAGAGGTCGCTGAATCTCTCAACATCTGTGGAATATCAGATTTTTTTCCGTTTATATATGTGTTTGTACAGATATTTTGGGGCTGTCTTAAATTATTTATAAGTGGAACCCAAATGATTTCATCCCCTTCATCCTCCCTGAAGCTCTGATGACTTTGCCTATGATTTTCACTGGGACTTTTTGGCATTCTATAACTTTTTTTTATTTGGAAGAATTTCAGTGCTTTGGGGCTTCAAGAAAAGGTATCATCGTTGGGAAGAACATTGATGTGTGTCTTGGGAGCCCTGCACCAACATGAAGATGCCATTTGATCAAGAAAGCACGTGTCCTTTTAGGAACTAAATCCTCATAAGCATTGTTACCAAACCTCTCAATACAGTCTACCAGGGCTTGACTGGAAAACATCCTTAAAAAGTAAAGAAAATAAGATGTTTGAGAAATGCTCATTACAGCAGGAATGTACTACTGCTTGGCATAACATTTTGGATACAATTATACTGACCTTTCAGAAGGTGTAGCATCCCCCTTTAGCAGTCATTAAACCATGGGGGGATGACAAATTGTCTGCAAGAATGTATTTTGCATACAGCCTTTAAAATGCCTTTCCTTTTCCTGTTCCCTCCCTGAACAGGACAGACAAGATGTTGTGTGTGCTGTATTCACCATGAAAATTCCCAAGACAGGGACCTTCTGTATCACAAAGCAACTGTGCTTAAACCTTTTTCAGGCAGGGTGCAGGTATGGTGTTAGAAAATCACATGACTGAGCTCTCAAATTAGAGAAGGAGTTGGTGGCAGTGCTGTGTTCTGTGTCTCTTACATGTGGTCATTAGAGCAGCAATATGAAGGTATTTCACTTCATACTCTGGAACAGTAGTGAGTCTCCAATTATCAGCACACACTCCTCACAAATACTGGCTGTATGTTAGCTGGCTGCAGTGGAAACAGCTGGGGGGCTGGACTCTGCTTGCTCTACTGTTTCTTTCTACCAGTGTGAATCTGCAGCAGCTATGTCCAGCATGTTTTCTGCCTGAGGGTCTACAAACTTAAGGAGGCTTCCTCGTTTGGCTCTCTTCCAGACCTTGAAATCATCTGTGCATATCCCAACCCTTGGGGGACAAGTTTACGGCTCTGGTTGTCCGTGAGTGACACAGATGGGAATTCGACATGATAACATTCAGGGCAGAGAATTAAACATCATTGCATACTTGGTTTTCAGGTATGGAAGAGGGGGAATGGCTTGAAAAACAGATACATCTGTATTAGGTGAGCCCTCAGGTATAGATAGGACATAGAGAGCTTCTGTCCAATCATGTCAGCTCCCCTTCATCTGTAGGAAAGCAGGTGAGGATGGAGTTGCAGTTCTTTTCTCTTGCAGGGTGGCAAACCCAATGTGTGAAGCTGCACAAGTGAGAGCAACCATGACTTGACCAGCACTGAATGAAGGGGGAGACGCCTCTGCTGCTTTCAGGGATATAGGCATAGGCTAAATACCATCTATGCATTAGACTCATAGGATTTGGGGGACTCCCAAAATATACCATCTCCTTTTGATGACAGAGGGATGCAGATGTTGTGCTACACAAGCACATACACAGCACAACAGATAGAGAGGTGTCCCTTCTGGGTTTTTTGTTTGGTTGGTTTTTTGTTTATTTGTTTTGTTGGGTTTTGGTGTTTGTTAGGTTTATTTTTATTTTTTAAAGGAACCTCAATGCTGTCTCCAGTAACTGCCACTATAGACTCTCAGTGACTGTTTGCTTTTGTTCACTGGAGCCAGGGTAATGGTGAGGTGAGAGCTACCTGGCTGTGCTCTTCTTGGAATGAAACTGAAGGTTTCCAGCACTGTTAGCTCAAATTGGAAGGAGGGCAGGAGCTTTTGGCGCTGAAATGAGGAAAATAGTAGCAAGGATAAGTGAAGAAATTAGAGTTAAAAGAGAGAAACCAAAAGAAGAAATTCAGCAGCTTGATTGTCTCAGCTGTCACATGCTTTGGTTTGCACACAGCTCCCTGGCTTTGCTTAAAAATTCCCTATCTTTTTGGTGCTGACTGCAGCTGTGCCCTACACCTTGGAGCTGTGATGTGGTAAGAGGAATTTGTATGCTTTCGCATCTGCCAGGTACAAGATAAGTAGAATTGTAGGCTGTGGGTAAAACTCTAATAAGGCAGGAAAGGAAGAGCAAATTATATGTGTATCATGCAGATTTTCTTTCAGCACTGTTGGACTGAAGCAGAGCAGGGATCCATCTTTCCAAGCTAATTTTTAATTCTGCATTCCCTCCATGTTGTAGCCAAATGTCCTCTGTGGGGGGGATTTATCTGAGCATTTGCCTTTGCAGAATCCTAATACCACGGTTGTGAACTGGATATTTATTGTTTGTGCTGTGGAGAGATGGTTATATCTGAATTGCTGAAAAAGTAGCTCATAAGTAGCCTTTCAGTCCCTCTCCCATTTGAAGCTTAGATACTTCATTACTCTGATCTGACCTATCACATTAAGCCAAATGCTGGTGGGGCTCTCGTTTAGAAGAGAGGTGAGCCGGGAGGAGCTGAGCCATACTATAAATACATTCTGTTCAGGCCTCTTCTGCACTGCTTAAGGGAGGGAAATTGAAGATGCAGCTGTAGTGTCAGGTGTTCCTGTCTCACTGCTGCTGGATTAGTGAGGGATCTCAGTACAATCACTGGAAGACTCTCACCCTATTGAGGAAAAAAGGAACAGCACTGGTTTTACTGTTAGATGCAGGTAAACAATTGGATGGAGGCATGTCTTTCAAGCCTCTCACAGGCCAACAGTGATGCACCTGCTTAGCCACCAAAGTGTGTGTTCCACATAGATTGTATTCACCTAGTTGCTTTCAGCCTCTTACATTTCAGCGTATGAAGCCCCTGTATCTGTATTTTGTGCTGGTGAGCATGTGGTGTGTGTTGCTTCCACCTAGAATGAGAAATGCACTGAAACTGAAGATCAGAAGAGACCAGAGAAGAAAACAGTGTGCATGCAGATTGCTGGTTACTTAAGAATGTGCTTGGGAGGGAAACTGGAAAGGGAAATATGAACAGTGTTGCTGATGCATAGTAGAGTTCAAGGACTGAACAGATAATAAAATCGCTTGTAAAAACTTAAGTGGCCTGGCCAATTATAGGGGCATCAATTAATCCACCAAACTCAGGTGCCAGCTGGCAGGCTTTCGGAAAGTGTTTGTTCTTTGTACAGCATGCATTGCAAACTCTGCTGCAGCAGATGGCTCTGGTTGGCCCTGTTGCTGACTGAGAGACTTAAGTACTGAATAAATTGAAGATACTGAAGCCTATTCTCTGTCTCCCAAGGGTGAGCTACTCTATTTTGGACTGAGATGCAATGACTAGAAAGAAACATATGGTGTTATCAAAACTGTCTAGGTTTTCTTTTTTTAGCCTGAATGTGTGTGTAATACAAGTATGGGTTTTGGCAAGTATCTCTACAGGGACCTCACTTCTACTGAAACAGTGCATGCACTATCTCCTGAATCTCTGGAAAAGGCTTCATATAAATATACCTTGTGAAATATGTTTAGGGAAGGTAGACTGAACGTGTAAAACCACAAGAGGAAAAGCTTTTAGCATAGGTATGATGGTAACAGGGAAATCTGTTTTCTGTGTCATTTCTACAAAGCATGGATGACATGTAACGGCATGGAGTTCCTGCCTTCTGCTCATGTCATTTGTTATCTGCTTATTTGTTGGCTCTCTTCATTTGAGAAGATGGTATAGCCTCCTCCTTTTTAAAGACTATATGATAGCTTTTGAAATTTTTTACTGTATTTCTTTAATTTAAAAGTTGTCTGATGAATCAATGTTCAATACCATCAGCTTCTTGGATGGGGGCTTTGGTTTGGTTTTTCTTACTGTGACCTTGTAGTTTGAGGTAGGTCCAAGTTTGGAGGCAGGTGTGTGGGCTTCATCTTAGCTAGCAGTGACAGAAACCTTACCCTGAAAAAGGTCCAGGTGTGGCTGTGCCACCTCAGCCCCTGCCCTGGGCCCCTGCAGCTCCGTGTGCTCCGGCTGCTTGTGCGAGGGGAGGGGCGTAGAGAATGGGCCCGTGTATTTCACAGAATCACAGAACTGACGAGCTTGGAAAAGACCTGAGAGCGCCGAGTCTAACCTCTGCCTGAACATCACCGTATCAACTAGACCGTGTCCAGTCTTTCCTTAAACACCTCTAGGGCCAGTCCCTCCACCACCTCCCTTGGCAGCTCCTTTCACTGTTTGATCAGCCATTCCGTGAAGAAATTGCGCCCAGTGTCCAAGCTTGAGGCCATGTCCTCTTGTCCTGTCACTGGCTCCCTGGGAGAAAAGACCGACCCCCGCCTCGCTAGAGCCTCCTTTCAGGCAGTTATAGAGAGCGATAAGGGTCTCCCGGTAAGCCTCCTCCTCTCCAGGCTCAACAACCACAGCTCCCTCAGCTGTTGCCCCCAGGCCTTGTGCTCCAGAGGGTACTCGTACGCAGCACTGCATCCCGCTGTTCCCAAATACCTTTAGATAATTTTATAGAACAAAACGAAATCTCAACTACGCTTCCACGTCCCATGCACTCCCGCTGGGCGCCGTGTGTCGCGGGGCGCGGGCACTCCGGGTCCCGCCCGCCCGCGCTCTGTCCCCGCCCGCGGGCCCCTCCTGGGCGCCGCCCGCCCCGCGGGGCTCCCGTAGCGCTCCCGTAGCGCCCCCGAGGTTCCGGCGGGCGGGCGGGTGACGTGGCGGGCGGGGCGGAAGTGGCGTTGGCGGCGGGCGCGGGCCGGTGCCGCGGCGGGGCCTGCTGGGGACGCCGAGGCCCGAGATGGCGGCGCCCGGGCTGCTCCTGCTGCTCCTGCCGCTCCTGCCGCTGCACGCCCGCGCCGACGAGCACGAGCACACGGTGAGGCGGTGCCCGGCTTCCCCGGGAGCGGCGCTCGGGTTGCGGCCTCCGTGCCGCCGCGGCCCGGAGAGCGCGGCTCGGTGGGCGGGAGGGACGGGGAGCCACGGGCCGCGGCCTCAGGGGGAAGCGGGTGGCTGCCGTCCCGCGGGGCTCCCTCCTCGCCTGCTCCGGTGCTTGGGCCGTTCTGGCCGCGCGGGCCGGAGTCGGGCCCCGTGCTCTTCTTCGGCGTAAGGGGGACGGCGGGGCGCTCGGGTTTCGGCCGCCGGATTCTTTGATCCGGTTTGCACATCCTTGTGCGGCCGGGCGGGGTGTCCCACCTTTTCCTGGAGCAGATAAACGCCCCGGCAGGTACGCGTGCTTTGTTTGGAGAGCGCTGTTTGCTCTGCCCTCCTCTCGGGAGGATATTTGCTCTTGCTGCGAGCACAAGTCCGAGCCGGAGCGCCGTTCTGACAGCCCCGCGGGACAGGGGGTGACAGCTCCCCTCGGGAAGAACCAGGGATAGCGTGGGGTGGGCTGGGGGGTGAGAGCAGGACGGGGACACTGCTACGGACCCGCAAGAAAAATGGGTGTATGAAAAATACTACTGATTTGAGCGCTCACGCGTTGGCGTGGGAATAGTTTTTCTGAAGTGCTCGCAGCATTACGCCAAAAGAATCTCTAGGAAAAAAATACCTGTGCTTCCTCAGTTTCTGGTTTTACATCGGAGTGTTGTTTCCCGTGGCTTTCAGAGTAAGAAAGTGGAAGTTTGTGTGATAAGCTGAGATGTGATTTTGGAACCAGACTTTCCTGAAAACCATCTCTGTTTCCTGCAAGTGTATTAGAATGTGGCTGTGATTAAATACTTCATCTCTCTGACTGTCAGGACTTTTTTTGCTCTTGAGCAGCCTGGCTGGTAAATACTTGCTGAGTTTCTTGACATAGTTTTCTCAAGGTGAGGTGTGGTAAAGCTTACCAAGTATTCTTAATAAAACAGATAAATAGTATTCATAGTTTTTGTATAAGTGGTAATTAGTTGCCTCATTCCATGCACTTTTGAGGACTTTAAAACTGATTAGGACTGTGCTTATTTTTTGAAAGGAAAATGGATTTATTGGTGCTGCAGTTAATGACAGAAAAGTTAATCTAATATTCAGTACTTTCAAGAAACAGATATTCTTTAAACTAGTTTAGGTCCCAGTTTTGTTGCTGAACCTATGCTTTAGACTGAGGCTTCTGCTGAGGTGAGATGGTTTTCAGCACAGCACTGTGTTTATTTTAAGGGCTGGTTGACTTGAGGGATTATTCATTATTAAATTAATATTGGTAATCTTCTAGGGGAAAAAAATAAAGCTGTCACTGAATATATTTGGGTTTGAGCTCTTCAAAAGTGATTTCTGATGTTTTTTTTAAGTCTTCTGAATGACTACCTAAACAATTACCCATGGAAATCACAAATTCCTTTTGAAGGATTGTCATTTTTTTCATCTAAGCAGCTCAACTCTGAGGGATTCTAGGTCTATTTTGGTTTAGTATTCTTGTTCACATAGTGTCCAGTTTATTAACTGGATAGGTTACATGATAGGTTAGGAATAGTTGGTGTAGAAAGACAGTTAGCTTTTTTTGGAAGGCTGTCTCCTTGCTTGGGTATTTTGATATTTTAATCTTGTGTGGGAGATTGGAGTGGAAGCATTAATAGCATGAATGAAACATGACCATGGTTTTGTAGTAGTATACTGATTTTAAGATAAAGAACCTGGAGGAAATATTCCTTAAATACTACATTTAAATGAATTTCAGTTTTAAATATGATTGCAGTTGGAAGATTAATTTTCTTGTAATCAAAGTGCTCTACTACAGATTGAAGGCTTTGCTCACTTTCGGAGAAGTGGTAGGGAAATTTATGATTTGGTAATCTCAAACTAAATTTTCATTGACTTTAAAACTCAAGACCTGTTGGTAGGAATACACATCCTTATTCTTCCATTTCCTCAGGTGCAGCTCCCTGGGGGAAGGTGTGCTGGTGCATCCTGACATAGCTGTACAGGATGTTATCAGTGCTCAGCAGGTTGGACATACAGAAGTGCTGTTTTAAGCTTTTAATGCTGCTATAACCTGGAATTGTATGAAGTGTGTACGATAATATGTATTATATGTGTCCTTTATTTTATAATTGTGGACTTCTAAGAAGATACTATAGAAGGTAATTGTTAGAGGACTCTACATGAAGCTCTAGGTCTGTGCTATTGTTTCTGGAGATATTAGGTATGGATAGTGTCATTGAATCAACAACTGTATCCTTTATCTTAAATTTGAATTAGTCTCTAAAAATCACAACTGCCTTTCTTTGGAGGAAGAGTAGTGTAAATACAATTATAAGATAACAACATGGATATTTAAAATGAATAGTAAATGAAGAGAAATTTTTGACACATCATTTAAAATCTGCATTGTCTAAAGACAATACAGCAGCATAACTTCAGACCACAACAGAACAATTTATCAGGAACTAACTGAAAACTTGTCTGGTGATTCTTTAACTTATTTTTATGCTTCAGAGCATGTCATGTACTTGCTTATTATCTGTATTATAATAATTGCAACATTTTTTGACAGTTGTCCTTTTATTTGTGGAAGTGATAGTATCAGTGGGGTACTGATGGACTTATCACAATGTGTATTGATACTGCAGAAACAGAGCTGGGGGGCTCCTGCCTGGCCTTTGCTTTCACATCTTCTGTTGCTTGTTAGAATTGATGATGAAATAGACAAACCATAAAACATTCTGAAATATCCTGTGGTTTTTGTTGCAGGAGAATGGTCTGGAGAGTAGGTAGCATTTTAATTTTAATGTTGCTTCAGTTTGTCTGTGGTCTGCAAGAATAGAAATACATGAAAAACATTGAAAAATAAACAAAACCCATCCTATTTTGCGTAGCAAAATTCCTAATTTAATTTGGTTGAGAAAAGCATTTTTGCTTGACTTATACCCTGATGAAGTACGTTAAAACCCTGAGTATGTAAAGCTTATTTAAAATTAGTATATAAAATTAGGAACTTTGTATAGTATCTGAAAATTGTCAGTTACAGAAACACTGTGGAAAACATTTCATGCTTATTTGCATGTGAAGTTGTGCGCAGATGAGCAGCCTGATTCCTCTTTGCAGTTGTGTTTCCATTTTGAAGAGGTGAAATAAATGTCCTGGAAGCAGGACGTGGTGTGCCCGAGCAATCTCGTGCATCTAGGAAGTGTAACAGTAAAAGTACTGCATGTACAGTAGTTCAGCCTGTGCCACCAGTGCAGTTTTAGACACATCTTGGTGAGGCCTAAAATTCAGAGAGCAATAAAGAAGTGCTGCTAGAAATAGCCTGCTTTGTCCAAAGGAGAGCATGGGGCTGAAATCCACCGTTTAATAGGGTGTGGACGTGAGCTGCAAACACTGAGTATTATCACAGTGCTCGATAGATAGAATATCTGTAAGATACTGAGGACTGCAAACCTAGGATATTACTTGCCAGGCAAGTCTTGCTGCCTCCTGTATTTCTTGTCCTGCTTCTACATTTTTGCTTTGCCACTAACAAATAATGTTGGTCCTTTTTTCCTCCTGAAAGATGTGCATTGTGGAGAGTGTCATTCCAGACTTCTGTTCAAGAAAAGGAGTAAAATTGTGTATTATCTGAAAGAAACTGTCTTGATTTGAATTTATTTTGCTGAATCATCACACGAGATTTGGCAGTTGTAATCCTCTTTTTGTCTCCTGTAGTCTTTTTGCAAAATGTTTTCTGGGTTTAAAGAAGAATATCAGCAATCTGACAGTCTCATACCTTTTTCTGCAACCTGTAGTATACTGACTTAATCTAGCCTTAATTGTTTTGTAGAATAAATAGTCTGTATTTAGGATTAGCATGCTAATTTCTATAGTTGTGCAAAGAGAACGTAGTTGCTTTCCACACCGTGAGTACCCTGTTGGGTAACAGGAAAGAAAAATGCAGGTGCTGTACTGAAGGTGGTGTACTTGAATAGTTGCTAAACTGTACAGATGTATGGAAATGGTCTTTGTATTAAGCCTCAAAGTGGTTGCACACCCCCAATTTTTCACTAGTTGTGTTACACAGAAGAAATCCACTCCTGGCCAGGTCAGACTGCACAAGCTTCCTGTCAGTTTAGTGTTCTGCAGGGAACTAGGGTGGACCCATCAATACCAGCAACAAGGAAGAACTATAGATGGGTTGGATGTGATTTTAGCTTGCACAGGCACATCCCTGCAGCCCAGTGCTCTGAACAGGCAGTGTGTCCATATTGTGCTGCTTTGGAGCAGATGTCCTCAGCTGTGATGAGAGTTGTAGATGATATGTAGCTGCACTTGAGGTGCAGGTTGGTCCTCCACCACCTTGTTGGCAATTACAGAAAAAAAGTTTCTGAAGGTTTGTCTCCCCTAGCTTAACAGCTATATGATAGGTAAGTTGTGTCGGTGCTGAGACTTTCCAGGCTGCATCTATAAATATATCATTATATATTCCATATAGTTACAAAAATTACTAAGCTTAGTGTAGAAAAATATGCAAAACTTACAGACATGTTTTCATAAATTACAGTAAGTGAAACATAAAATTGTGTTTTGTAGCTTTCTCTCACATGTGGAAGTACTAAACCGTGTGAGTTGTGGCACTGTGACCAAGTTGTTAAATGCTTGTATCTGTGAATATAATCAGGATCTCTGAGCTACATGCAGTGTATTATCCTTCATATGAATCAAAACCAGAAGAGCTTGCTGAGATACACCAGAGTACAGATTGCAGCATCTTATTTGTTGACCTTCTTCGCCTTGTCGTTTACTATGTTCATCTTGGCTTACTTTATGTTCTCTCTCTCACAGCATGACCTTTTTGCTGAAAGGTGTGTTATATATAAGCCTTCTCAAAACCTAACAGTCCTCATAAAGAGGTGACAGTACAGTCTCCTACAAGATACTCTAGTGCTTTGTCTTGCCTAAATAAGTTTTCCTTTGTGTTGGCACTGTTTTTTGTTGTAGTTGTTTTGATATTATGAGGGCACTAATGAAACATAAAAGAAAAGAAACCAGACAGAAAACCCACCATCAAACTGCCACATTTGAACTCTTGAGTAGCACTGTGTTCTTGCCACCAAATTACCCTACCACTAGGCTAAGGATGCGAGGATGAGGTATGTCGTGTCAGAGAAACGTATTTAAATGTGAAAGCTCATCCTTGTAATTGACAATGAGCAAAACCCAACAAATGTAGGGAGAAGAAAATGTCCTTCAGTTTTTGCGAGACACCACCCCCAAATTTAAGCTGAAGGTGCTTAAGCTGTTTTGCTTATAACGCTCTTAATTAGAGGAGGCCACCAGGAGCACCTGATGGACAGCGCACGGCTGTGCCTGAGGACTGCTGTGAGTGAGGTGTAGCTGAATGGGCTGGCTGAGGTGCTGTGTTTGTTTATGTAGCAGTCCTGAAAAGATTTATCTTGTGCTGTTCTGGGGTGGTTGTAAGAAAGGAGGAAGTAATAAATGCAGACTGAATTTTTTGCATCTGTTTGATGTGGCCCCTTTTCTCTCTAGAGCAGGCTGATGGCATTTTGGGGTCATTGTGGGAAAAACTTGTAAGCCCTGAAGAAGGACTAAGCCCCATGCAGATAAGAGACAAGCAAAGACCAGATTTGTTATTGCAGATGTTATAATTACTACTTAGTTACATTGGTAGATCAGAAAACATAGCAAGATTTTGCATATTATGTTCTTAATCTATTGGTTTCTGCCTTGCCTATCACTTCTGGTATAGTTTAAAAAATGTGGAAGTCCCAGCTCAGTATGAAGCATGTCAGAAACAAGCAGCTAAGAATAGCAGTGGTCAGTTCTTGCTTTATTCAGGCAGTCAAAGATGAACTCACAGACTTAAGGATGTTGTCATACTCTATTACTGAAGGTTGAACAGAGACAGGTCAGCTCACATGTAAGCTCTTTGGTACAAGTAGTGCAAAAGTGGACTCTTGACAAGTTAAGACCCTTTTGAGAAAGGGCTGGAAATATGTTCTGCAGCTGTTAGAGGGAAAAACAGAAGACATGATAGAAATAACAGGCTAGGAAGAGATATGGACCAGCTGGTCCCATGCTCCCTTGGCAAGAGCGTGGATTTGAAGTGCAGATTCCACTGTCTACTTCTGCAGCTGAGGGGATTGGAACTGTGATTTTGCTTGCTTTCTGTTTCCTTTACTAGCTTTCTTCGGACAAGTGTGCTGCACTGGTATAACCTTTCTGGTTGCTGGCAAAGAGGAGGAATTCTACTTCCTCTTGCATTCTCTTGTTGTTTACTTTTTATTTGATACTTCTTTGACATTCTTTACCTGTCAGAAATGCTCTGAAGTGTGTGCTCTGCAAAGGGGCAGGTTTGTGAAACTGGTGTTAGGTCTCTGCTACAGCTCAGAATGAAATTAGTAAGATATTATAAGTGTCTTGTTGGAAGTTGCTCACATAAGAGGCTGGAGTGACCTTTGTGCATCTTTGTAAACAAAAAAAGATAAGCCTTTAATTGAGATGGTGTGTTAGTTTAAAGGGATTCAATTATTTTCCAAGCATGTTTGTTTAAATCCTTGAGTTTAACATTTAAACACTCCATCTGAATAATTTTTTTCATTCTGCATGTACCTCATTATTTCTGCATTAACCTCTTGGTATGACTGTGGTTGTTCAGAATAAATGGAGCTGAAGAACCTTTGTTCATTTGTTAAAAAGGGAGATATAGAACTGTATTCAGTATTTCAGCTGTGCGCTATATAATAATTACATCTAATTAACATTTTACTTTCTTTTCTTCTCCAAGGTGTTCTGTGTCTGTGTTTTGATCTTATAATAGTACTTTATACTTCCATATTTAAAAAAATTCAGGACGTATATAGTGATTTGCTTTCATGTGTATATAGTTAAAAGTAGTGGGTTTTTCTGCCTTAGGAATTATATCACTGTCCCTATCCCTATTATTCTGTTGAAATTAAAGGTGAAGAAGTTGTGTTGCATGAGAGACTTTGTGTAGTAATCAGCAAATCTGATACCTCATCCAGATGCATACAGATATAATGCAAATTATTATTTCAGATCAATTAATTTTCCTGAATTCGTCCAGTATTTGTATACTGATAGATTAATGACTTCAAGTACTTTTTTTGTTGTTCAGAAGGAATAAGGGCTTGAAAAAATGTACTGTCTCCTAGACAAGGGATATGTTTTCCTAACAGTAGCTGGGGAAGGTGAAGAGTGAATGTTCCCAGAGAGGATTTCATGGCAGCCCCCAGACTTCTTGCTATTCTGTTTTTTCACTGTGGGAATGTTGGAAATGCATCAAAATACAGTTCTTTGTATCTGACTTTGTCTTGTATCAGACAAGAGTGTCTGACTTTGGCTCTTGGGTACTGTAGGTATGCAACAGTTTAATTTTAGTGCTTCCTGTGATGCATTGTGCTCTTCTGGGAATTTTGAATGCAATTTATACCCTTGTTAAAAAGAAAGGGAGCTGCATTTTAGGAAAATACAGAATATCTGTCAGCATGGGTAGATTGCCTGACTACTTTGCTAAAATCTTGTTTAACAAGACATTAATTTGGTGTTTCCTGTCTTTCAGTTGAGGTAAGCAGAGTTTTGCTTTTAACTGATCTGTGTTTTTGCAAAATTAGTAAAAGCTTATTTATTTTCAAGACTTCTGCTTTTTTCCACTTCTGTTTGCTGCATCTTCTACATCTTTCTTAAATCTCCCTCGTCTGGTACTTCACTGGTAGGCTCTAAGAAACTGTATGATCAGCTTGGCTTTTTTTTTCTATGAAAGCAGGCTGAAATTTTATCCTAGAATCCCTGTCATGCAGAAGACAAAAATTCTCATCTGTCTTAAAATGTGACTGTTGCCTGGGATTGAGCAATGCTGCCCTGCTAGTTAATATTGAAGGAGAGCTTCTTGAACATTTTTATTCTGCTGGGCTTCTCATCTAACTCAATAACTTTATCTTTCAGTACCAAGATAAAGAGGAAGTTGTTCTATGGATGAATACTGTAGGACCCTACCACAATCGCCAAGAAACATACAAATACTTCTCTCTTCCTTTCTGTGTGGGATCAAAAAAAAGCATCAGCCATTACCATGAAACCCTAGGAGAAGCACTTCAAGGAGTTGAGTTGGAATTTAGTGGTCTTGACATCAAATTTAAAGGTAAGTGATTCAAAGTGCATTTAGTCACTTGAAAAAATACACAAACTCTTCAAACTTGATCTTTTAATGAGAAGAACTGAAATTTTCTTGCTGCTAGCAGCTGAGTGTATTTTGTATCATCGATTGGTACACCCTGCAAGGTTACTACCACTGGCTTTTGAGTTTAAAGTCAAGTTTCCATCTGTGTGCCCTTGAAGGAACATGCTTGCAGCAGATATTACTTCTGAAGTTACTGATACCAATTTACAAAGTAAAACTGAGTTTTTTGTGTATGGATATTTAATTATTTACTGGAATATATATTCTAGAATTACGAATTCTGAAGGTGTAATTTTTTCCTGTGATGATGAGTACTTGCAGACTGACTGCAATTGCAGAGGAGTAGCAAGGGCTCAACATCTCAAAGTTCCACCTCAACACAAAGTTGATGATTGTATCCTTCTAGTTACTGTCTAGTTTAAAATAACTTTGACAAATACCTTTGTAGTACTGTCTCTAACTCATTATATGCTTAGTCAGGATGGAGCAGGATGAAGCTGGTTTGTTTTTTTTTCCCTGTTGTTTCATGTCCTCACCATCTTGCCATACTGTTCCAGAGAAGACATTTAACTTCTTTTGCAAATATATTTCTTGGAATTAAGGCCTGAGTCTTCTATTGCATAATTTATCTGTATGTGTCCTTTCAGATATCTGTAGCTAGTAGTTGCAGAACTTCAAATAATAACAGATTCTTTTTGCCTCTTGAATTTTAACATTTATTATTTTAATTCAATTTATGTTTCTGTGTATCTTTTTTTCCAGAACACTGCACATCACTAGTGTTTAACTGGATAGAGAACTTAAGCATAGTATCTCTTGTCTGAGCATTTACAGTCAGATGAGATTTAGTTCCTGTAAGCTGTAAAAGTTTTATCCAAAACTGGACATCCGCAAAATAGAAGACCTAATGATGTTTTTGCTAGCAGTAGGATAAGTTGAATAAAAGATTTTTAGAAAGTTTGTTAATACCTTAAATTCTTCATGATTTTAAAATTTGTGTAGAGGATAACATTACCACATTAAAGGAGTTTGGAGTTGAATCTTTCCTTTTAAGAAAGAAACAGTACCTGTACAAACACTGGGAAACAGTCTTACTACTGCTTTGTAACACTTGTAGTGTGCCAAAAATTTTACTCAGTGTGGGAGAAATAGTTTTCGTCTCAAGCCTCATAGGATGTCCTCAGAAACACAAAATGGAAAGAACAGT
This sequence comes from Nicator chloris, assembly GCA_013400495.1. Lineage (NCBI taxonomy): Eukaryota > Metazoa > Chordata > Aves > Passeriformes > Pycnonotidae > Nicator > Nicator chloris. The sequence goes on along the minus strand of WAAE01019503.1, from coordinate 5,457 downwards.
GAAGGCAGCTGGCAGCAATTCAACACAGTGAAGATTAGTAAAAATTCTGTTATCAGAATATGGTGAATGTTTGTTTGTACAGCCAGTAGAATGTGTGATTTTTACTTCCTTTAAGTACCCCAACTTTACAAAGAGATTCTTTTATTCCTGTGACAGATGCACTCTCTAGGTGCAGCACCAAACTGAAAGACGAGAAGGTTTGTGAGTTGATGTTTACTGCTATGATGTAGCCAAGGCACAGAATTTTAAAAAATTTAATTCTTGTTATTAGCACCATGGAACTTAGTAGATTGATAATCCATATTGGACCTGTAGTGAATTGAACTCCCAACCAAAGTGACTGCAGGTCAGATGTTTTCAATAAAGCAGATGGTACATGATAGCTGGTTGATTACTAAGTATGTGTACATGATGTGTGAAGCTGTACATGTGCTCTTCTAGTTTTTTCTCTTGCAGTCTGTGTCCCCTGGATAAAAAATGAAGACAATAATCTCTTTACTGTTAACCATTATCCAGCAGCTTCTGCATCAGGAGCTGTTTTAGTGTTTAAAAATGGTCCATGAAGTGAAATCGGCCTGGAAGTCAACTGTATTTTACTATTCTTAGTCGGCTGTTAAAAGTACTAAAATACTGTTTTTTCCAGATTTCAGAGTAACAAGTATAAATTGATTGTAACAGTAATTATTAGTATTAAATATACAGTTATGTAAAATTTATGTAATTCCTTGATACACAGGTTTTAACAATAAAGAAATAGAGCAGAGGATTGCAATACTTAAATTCATTTTTTAGAGGCTTAAAAGCTGTCATAAATGCAGTACAATTTATATCCAATTTACATGTTGTAAAATTCGGTTGTTGAAATGTGATGGTAGCTCAGTTTTTTGGTGACATTTTAATGGGAGACCTTGTTCTTTGTGGAAGTGATGTGGGTTTTTTGTTTGTTTGCTTGTTTGTTTGTTTTTGTTTTTTGTTTTTGGTAATTCTAACTAGATTGTATCAGTGAAATTGTTTTGGTTTTTGTCATGGATAAGTTTTATTTGAGTGTGATTGATACAGGCTTCAACTCTGCATCAGTGTTCCAGAAGTTACTGCAATTAAATTGAGACAGGGCTGTTGATGTTTTTGTGGTGGTTTGGTTTTTTGGTTGGTTTTTGTTTTCCTTTTTCCTTTTGTTAACAGATAGAGGCTTGGTTGGTACCAATAGATTCATATGTTCTTAAGTAAAAGATACAGCTTGAAAGAGTGTTGAGTATCTAAAAATCTGCATTTCAAATAATTAAGATAATAAATAATAAACTTGCACAGATTTTCTTCATGAATATGTGAATCATATCTAAGTTCTCAGTTAACAGGCATCTGTGCTTTTCTTTATGTGCATTTGGCATTATGGCAAGATTAACAGGCGTTTCTTTCTCTTCAAAATTTTGTATGAGTTTACAAAATTAAATTAGATTTGAACTTCATGCTTTTAGGTTTTTATCCTCTAAAGTGAGTAAAAGGGAAATAGAATTATTCTAATAAATCAGCTTTGGCAGTAAAAAATAATACCCGTCTCAACATTGTTTGACTGGACAGCAGTGGCAGGTAAATGTGAAGCTGCTTGTTGTTCCTCATATTCAAAGAATTGCTTAGGCTACAGCTGTTATTAGCTGAAGTATTAAACTGTAAATAAAACTGGTAGTTGAATCAGTAGGCATTGCCTGTATTTTATGAACTAGAATTAAAAAAAATATGATTCTGCAGAAATGTGCCCTTCTGAGAGTGAAGGTTTCCACTTGAACTCTCGTAGTGGTGACTGGTGGGGCAAATCCATGAAGTAGTGTTTCTTGTATTAAGTGTGCCATATGAAAGAATACATGCACTCATACAAGAACAGCTGGATTTTCCTTCTGTTACATTATGGACAATGTCGTTCTTATGTGACAGGTCTCAAATCTGTATAAATATCTGTGTGAAGGAAGAAATGAATTATTAACATACACTCATATTGTAATATAAGTTAAGTTTTCAGTTGGCTTAATTATCTTGTCAAGCTAAATCTAGGATAATAATGCTTTTTAATTAATATGTCAGGTTCTTTAGTCAAGTAATTGAGTGACATCCTCTGTTACACCTGAGACCTAGTAAATTATTAAATGTATTGAACATGGGTATCATAGCGACTGCAATTTGAAAATTTATTTTTGATATTACCATACAATGCCATTAGAGAAGATGAATTTAAAGAGAAGCATGTTTTAGTAAAATTGTGTTTTGTACTTCTTCAGAAATGTTACTAAATGAGCATATTTCTAATGGAGAATTCTTCACCTAAGCTTTCTTCTGCAACACCTCTAGAAGGATGACATTTAGTGTTGTCAGATATGATGAGGTTTTATATGGTTCACGTTTGAATAAAACCCCATTGATCTGACTTTTCATAGGAAATTTGAAATCTGGCTAAGCACACTTTGCTTTTCTAATGAGTCATGCTTTTAAAAAATTTCCTAAATGTGCTGCTGATGTTACTGAAGCTTTATTACATAGCAGATATTACCTCTTTGACATCCCCCATACAGAGGCACCACAAAACCTGCCTTTAACTTCGCTCTCCTCTTGCATACACATCCAGCCATAACTTTGATAAGAATTCTCTAACATATGCAAAACCTTAGATGTGCTAAAGCTCTAATGAGGTAGACATCAGGTTCCCCAGCCACCAAATGCTGTTCTAAGCTTCTTTCATTTAATCATTTAACACAGTGGATTTAAGCTTGACCACCTAACCCTGTCCTGTAACTTAATGATAGCTTCAGCTGTCAGTGGCTGGAGAAAGGAGCACTTGTCTTCCTTCCTTGTTTTAAAGGGAGCTGAGAGGAACTGTACTGACCAGGATGGCTGACAGCATATTCCAGCTGTAATGCCATACCTGTGTTTTGCAAGAATTTAATGAGATTGTTTCTCATGATTTGGCTGGGGTTTTGTGTGTGTGCCCTGGAGCAACTTGGAACACAGTTAATCCAGATTTGATTATACTGTCTCTGTTATGTCTTCTGATATTCTGGATGCTGGGAATAAGATATGTAAAAATGGGTGAAGACAGGTTTTTTTGTGCCATGCTGCTATCTGCAGCCTTGTGTCAGTGCAGTTGTTTCACTTCAAATAATATTCCAAAATATTTTTTTAACAGCAGCAAACCTTACTGTTTATATCTATCTTGGGTTTATCCTAAAGATTATATGCAGAATAGCTCATTTCAGTTGGTAAAACAAACAAGCAAGTGGCAAATTCCACAGCCTGAAAGCCCATGGAGGAATTTAGAGTAGGTTACAGTCTAACCTACCTGTTCTGGTACCGGTGTGAACCAGAGAGTCTGCTAAAGCCAGCCTGGCCCCCATAATACTTCTCCAGAACAGGCTTCTTGCTTCAGCCCTAGGAAATGCTTTCTTTAACAGCCTCTATCAATTTCTCTTTTACCTGCATTTTGATTCATAGCTTATTTGCATTTGATATGTGTGTTGAACAATCCTTTGAGTCAAAAAATATAGTATTAGAAAGGTGTTACACTTTATTTGCACATAGTATGACAGTGAAGTGACAAATATTTTGGAAAAAATCCCTACTTAGCAACAAATCCAGAAAATAATGATTCTGGGGTTTGTGGGTTGGCTTTTTTTTCCCTTTTAATTAATGTCAAGACAATTCAAAAATCTGTCAAAATGAAAAAATGCCAAGCAGAGGCATTTTGCGGGTGGGGGGAAACGTCCAAAAATACACAATCCAGCTCAGCAGAGGCGTAAGTACAATTTGTACATCTGTTTCAACTTTATTGGCTTCCTTCTCTTGAATGTACCACTACGGGCCCTGAGAGTGTTGTCCATGCACTAAAAGTCTTCTTGGTACATTTGTTGACTTGAATGGTTTTGTTACTCTCTCTTTTTCTCCAGAAGAGTTGTTTTGTTGACCAGATGTACTTGGCATATTTTGATTTTTGTTGTTACCAGAGAAGTTATCTTTTGTGTTAGAAATATTCTGCTTGCCTCTGCTTTTTCTGTGCAGGTGATTTGATTTTCCTTTTAAACTTTATATTGTAGTTCGTGTATTGAAGAAAGTAAGCTGAATTTTGATACAAATCAGAGCTGTACTTAGGGCATAAATTAATTTTATCTACTAAAATGGGTCCTCAATTCCAGTGATGACAGAAAGAGGAGAAGCTGGAATTGTTTTACTGTGTTTCATTATTTGTTGCATGAAAACAATTACTAAGATGTAGATGAGGGAGCTTGTCTCTGAATCTATTGCTATCTGAAGTCTTGTAAATATGGGGCCTTTCATCTTTCTTCACTTGAAAAGGAGACATTAGGTAAGGAAACTGGGATGCAAAAGAATGGCTGCTAACAGTATAACTTAGGGATTGTAGATGGGGGAGAACAGCTTTCTGGCAGAAAGAGGTGGATTTATTTTATCTCCAGATGCAGCTTCTTGTGCATTCTTTGCATTATTCCTGTTTTTGTCTTCTCTCCTTTTTTCTGTGTCTTTGATTGCTTTGTTTCTTCCTTAGTGGAATTTTCTTCAAAATTGTTGAGAATTTTTAAAAGTTTTAAGTTTTTTTACAAACATTACTAGTCAGTGAAGTTGATTATACTAAAACAGAGAGATAATCTTGTAAACAGTTTTAGGTATTTGTTAATTTCATACCTCTTGTTAAAGTTGGAGAAATCTCATTATCTGTTCAGGTGAATCTGCCATCAGCTTGTGCACCTTAATTTAGTGTGGGTGAAGCAGCAAAAGGATACTGTGAAACCTTTCCTTGTCCAGTGGGAAGCCTCTGCATGCTGAAGTGTGGATTTCTGAACACAGTCATGTATTTGCTTTAATGTTTCCTTTTTAAGGGTCCTTTTTTGTTATCTACTTGAGGATAGCCAAGAGGGCTTGGCGACTTCAGCACTGTCCATTCCTCCATTTGCTTGGTTTGCCTTCACTTTGAGCCATCTCATTAATAAATCTTTAACTGTGCTTTAATTTTTTGCAGATGATGTAATGCAGACTACTTACTGTGAAGTTGACTTGGACAAGGGAAGAAGAGATGCATTTGTGTATGCTATCAAAAATCACTATTGGTACCAGATGTATATTGATGACTTGCCAATATGGGGTGAGTGATATTGTGCATTAATAACTGGATTACACCTACTCAAGTCCTGTACTAGTGGGTTTCATGGAGTCATTTAATGACTAAGCCTCCTTACAATAATTTCACGAGAATATGAAACTTACATGCAAGGCAAATTCATAAGAAATGGAATGAAGTAATAGAGGACATAGTTTTAAGCTGCACCAGGGAAGGGTTAGGTTGAGCATTAGGAAGCATTTCTTCACAGAAAGGCTGATTAGGCTTTGGAATGGGCTGTTCAGGGAGGTGGTGGAGTGACCATCCGTGGAGGTGCCGAAGGAAGGACTGGATGTGTCACTCAG